>JAUZSU010170484.1:0-13202 GCA_034780255.1 Parotocinclus maculicauda | reverse complement strand
TTTTTTTTCCTCCCTCCTCAGTAGATTCTTAAGTAGGGACATCCGAGGAACAAGCAATTAAAAAAGTCTGGCCTTATATAGCTAACACTTTGTGGACCTTTTAGAACTATGTTCAAAACATAGTTATTAGTACAAAGTCTATCTTGGTGGGCAGATTTGTCTTATGTCAAAAACAGCAGTCTGTTTCGGCAGTGGTTGGAAGGCAAAAAAGTGCACAAGTGAGCGCTGGATAAACTGGGCGATATCTCTCACCTGCTCTATGACACTCTTATTAAGCAGAGAAGATCTTCAGCTTCCGACTGATCCAGGCATGATGCAAGAGGGAGCGCTACAGGAGATCATTTAAACCAGCTGCAGTCAGACGTAACAATTCATCTGCTCTGGGCCTGAGATGTTTCTGGAAATGCACCTCACTTTACTTTATATTCAACTTTTGATATGACTTTTTTTGAGTACAATCCTATTTTTATTTTGCTTTATTCTATTCTCACTTTATATTCATATTCAACATGTTTTAAAATTAGGTTTCTGTTTTTACTACTTTTGACTGAGTCTAAAACAACGGTATGATTTCTCTTACGCATGTATCACTTTAACTAGACTTTTGTCGGTATCTTTCACACCTAAAAACCTTTCTCCTACTTCTTAGAACTGTGGCCCCTTCACCACACATTTGCACCGAAAAAACTGGTGTTGATCCTTAGAACAGTGTGTATAGGCACTTTAATGGCTTCAAGGAACCCCGGGAGATGAAAACCATGCCGGGGGCTTTAGTGTGTGTGTGACGGTAGTTGGGTTGGGGGGGCTTTTGATCTGGATCTCTCTTCCTTTCTCTCTTCACTTAACTACTTCTGTCTCTGAATTAAAAACAGCACTAAAGACTCATCTGTACTCGCTGTACTTTTCCTCTTCTTCCACTTCTAGTAGTTTCTTGTATATATTAACTATGTCCTGTAAAGCGACCTTGGGTTCTGTGAAAGGCGGCTTTAGAAGTGTTAACTATTATTATTATTATTATTATTATTATTATTATCCATTTACACCTTGTGGCCCCTTCGTCCCACCTCTGCTGAGCTGGCACTGTTGGGTCCTTCAGCAAGATCCTTAAGTTGTAATTTGTTGTCTGCTAAATAAATAGCAGACTGGTAAATAAATAAATAAATAAATAAATAAACATTGTTCTTCATCATGTCTATCTGTAAAGCATTAACCCTTATCTCACGCTATTCTGAACATGACAATTATACTTATTCATATTTCGTGAACCACCTGAGAAATATCATTCTGATATCAGTAATATAATTCTGTCGAACCATAAAGTTCTAAATAAAACTCGGAATGTAGATATCTGAACCAAACATTTATTTAACAGTACAAAATGTCTTCTTTTCGCATATCCCAGCTTGTTCCCATTTTGGATTCAATGACTGTACATTTGCAGGATCAGCCACGAGCAGCAGGACACCTTCCTCAAGGGCTCAAATGGAAAAGTGGAAGTTTGGTTGAAGTCAGGTTTGAACTCTCGGGCTTGCAATCCGCAGCCCAGAGCCTGTGTTGAATATTAAGTAACTGGGCAACCGTTTGCTTCAGAATGAAACTATTTTGAGTTGGTTCAATATAAAACACTATGAGCAATGTATCTAAACTGCTATGTGACATCTGGTCAACATCCAATTCAGTCAATGCCCTGTTTCAAATTTATTTCTATAGCACTTTATACAATTGTGCACTGTCTCAAATCAGCTTTACAATATTATATAATCTTCAAAGTTTATCCAATCCCAAATTATGCAAACCTAGGGTGACAGTGGCAAGAAAAAAACTCCCTAAATGTAGAAGCAAGAAACCTTGGGAGGACCAAGACTCAAAAATGTCCTTCTTGGTCTAGATGTTGACACAGTTAAGTTTGTATTCATAGTAAATTTAAATATATAATAGCATTTATATTAATAAACAAAATAGATTTAAGATAACAAGTCCTGAGCATGATGTACTTGGAGGCCCATCGTCTGCTAATAACTAAATGATGGAGGGAGTTCCTGCACTCTAGTGTGACCCGGCATGGCGGGACCGATTTCTATAGATGAAAACCAGTAGGGTGATGCTGAGGTGGAGGAACATCTAAGTGTGTGGTGCTGGAAGTGGTACCGGAACAGCAGCTCAGAGAGAAAAGAGAAAATGTAGTTACTTATGGTTTAAGAGCACAGAGTTTATTAACAATCACTGATGCCAGGTGCAGCATGAAACTCTGGACTGTGGTAGCCTAGTGGTTAAGGTACTGGACTATGGACCAGAAGGTCCAGGGTTCAAATTTGGAGAGTAAAATGACACATACGTGTAAAAGATTTGTTACTTTTGTAGTAAACCTTAAACTTCATACGTAAATAAATAAATAATTAAAAAATAGATAAGGAAGCTAAATATGCATACAGCTTTTACATGAACTAAATCAGGGAATAGCATCTCTATTAAATCAAGCTGAGGGAAAACCACTGGATACAAGCACGGTGCTGAAGATACGAATATCTCATGGAGTATCTCAGTTGTTTGAAAGAGTGCTGTGTTTTGATCCCCAGGGTCATTTTTAACAGAACGGAGAAGACAGATGATCCTCGTTTGTTATTATCTCACTAATCCCCCGTGCTCCAGCCTCACCTTTGAATCACAAATTAATTTGCGATTTAAAATGCAGACTCTGTGCTCAGCATAAAAGATTAGGCTCTATTATGTGGCGCTTCATCATCTCCAAAATATTAATTGTAACGGCGTGTTAACATCACGGAATCTCCAGCAGTAACTATAGAAAGTGGATAAATAGGCCATTTGTTACACTGCTGTATTTTCCTAGATGGAATTTGATGCATTCATTATTAATTCTTTCGCTTTCCTCCTGTGTATCACACGTACCACTGATTAACGGCCAAAGTACTGCTCGCATAATCATGAAAACGTTATTAATTCACGGGAAAAGGTAATTCAAAAGATAACGGGAATCATCCTCTGACTACCAATGCAAAAGCGTATCATTTAAAAGCACTTTGGCGTTTACGATTAATTTCCGATGAATTAATGCATCTGATATTCCCATGTGTGGAGCCAAAAAAGGCTTTTTCAGAGTAATAACAACACACAATTTCGCTTGTGCTGATGCGGTCAATCAGCTGAAGTGCGTTTTGGGTTGGAAGTTCTTTAGTTTCTAGAGGTTTTTTTTGTTTTGTACAGGATCTACAAGCTAACAATGTGAGGACATAAATACTTCCATTCTTCAGTCCACAAATTACGCACGTGCCACCGCTAGGGGCAGCAGGGGAGCTGCCATGCTGGGCTCTTTTATTAAAGGGGTCTAAGCACACTTTTAAAGCCTGCTCTGCACTGCCCCCCGACAGGTGTAACTTCTTACATTAGTGACGTAGTGAATAAAAGAGTTAAAATGTGCTTTTTCACTGCTGCACTTGTTGTAAAAGGGCAAGTTTTCCCAGGATTATCTATACATGTTATTTATATTGGTTATATTGAAAGAAAGAAAGAAAGCAGAAGAGAGTTCCGAAAGCTTTGAGAGAGTAAAACGAAGTCCAGAAGAAAGAGTTTAAAGGACCAAAGTATGGAAGGTAGATTAAAAAGGAAAGAGATAAAGTAAGATTACAACAGATTAGAAATAAAAGCAGAAGGGATTAGAAAGAGAGAGAATGGTGCTTAAAGCCAGACCCAAAGAAGAAAGTTAAATACATCAAGTTCTGAAGAGAGAAAATGTCAACTGGAGTTTGTTGAGAGTCAGAATTCCATTTTATTTCTGGATACCATTTTGTGTTTGTAGTTGCATTTTTGTGTTTAGCTCTTACTTAGTGACCTATTTGCATTGGCTCTCACTGCAACCACCTATGACATTTCAAGAAAGTGCATGCCTTGTGATCCCAAAACTAAGACGAGCTAGAAACAAAAGACACAAATGCTCTAATGGCCCCTTCTTTGGTTACAAATGTACATATACATGTACTATATAAGCTATATCCGGAACATGGCCACTATCTTGAAAGCAGCCATATTGGACCAAGAACAAGTTGCAGTGGGAAGACGGTCATGTAGCATATCAAAGAAGACCGAAATTGTCTCGGAAATCAATTGCTGTGATTGGCTTTGCAATATCTTTTATAGTTTAAAAGTTATTAACATAGAAATTTGAAAGGTTCATCCAAATGAAGATGGAAATGACGATTCTGATATCTGAAAAACGCAACTTTTGTATCATAGCTGCAGACTTCAAGCACAGACACCCAGAAAGATCACCAATTTCACACAGCACTGTTGCATCCCTTAATGCCAAATTCAGAGAAACAAAGACTGCGAATGGCAAGCCGCGTAGTGGACGTCCGTGGAACCTCTACCGATGAAGAAACCTCAACAATGGTTTTGGCAGCCTTTGACGCAGTGTGTGGACCCTATGTCTTGTGACACAAATGCTTTGTGAATATGAATAAAAAATGATTAAATAATGTTTGTGTTAATATGACAGCTGTATATGAACCAAAGGCTCCAAAAACCCTGGTGCTCCTCAGGTCACAGACATGAGTCTTAAATATTGTGGGCCAAACTGTATTTAGCTCATTATGTTGCAATGCGTATAATGCGCATATATGTTGTATATTACGGTAAAGTGCTGTTTGGCAAACAGATATATAGAAACAAAGCATAAATATACTGAGCTCTATATTAGCGACACAAAAATTAGACAGAACTATCATTTTCTAGTCTTACATCACATCTGCTTTACATTTTATGAACTATATGATTTACATAATGATGGAGAATACAGATGTCTGAAGTGATCAAACGTATACCTTTAAAATTTCACTGAATTATATGTTTAATAAAAAAGCCAGTCTAGACAATGTTAAGGTCAGGTCGAATGTCCCACTGGTTTAGATTAAACCTTCTACTTATTTTGTTATTGTGATTTTTATAGATCTTCAGTCACTGAACAGTGGCCAGACACGGCATACTAATGTAGCCAAAAGTAACCTGTGGTATTTCAAAACCCCCACAGAGTAATGCAACAGAGCTATATTGTAGTTACATTGGAATTAGCTGACCTTTATTTATGGCTAAGGGAATGTCATTTGACGTATAACTCATTCCTTCACAGGTTAATCCAATTTCTACTGAAGAATTCTGTGGGTTCATTACATTTGGTGTTCTTTTTATATTGGAAAGTGATAGGGTAGATAAAAAATAGTACAACAATGTGAGATCAGTAAATAAGAAGTTTATTGACACTGTATTAACACTGGTCCCATGACGTCCAAGAGACTGAGCTACACTTTAAATTCTTGGTCCATGATCCTAATTACAATGGCTTCCATTCAATATCTTTAGCATTAAGTCGAAAAGTTATGTCACAAGATAAAGTTCTGTGCAAAAAACCATTATTATCTACTTAGTCTTTATTTAATGTTACTAGTCACTGCGCTTTGTATTTCTGTAATTACAGACTGTAGTCTATCTACATACTTTGTTAGTCCTATTTACAATGTAATGTGTGTTGTGATGGTATGAGTGGATCAGACATAGCAGTGCTGCTGGAGATTTAAACCATCTCAGTGTCACTGCTGGACTGATAATAGTCCACCAGCCAAAAATCTTCAGCCACCAGCATCCTGTGGGCAGCATCCTGTGAGAACTGATGACGGATTACAAACACAAACAGTTAAACTACTGCCTCTAATTTTACATCTACAAGATGAAGCAATGAGGTGAATGTCTCTGGTAAGGTGCACAGTGAGTGAATAGTGATTTAAAACTCCAGCAGGACTGCTGCGTTTAATCCAGTCATACCAGCACAACACACAAAAGCACTGCATTGCCACATCAGTATCAGTGCAGTGCTAAGATTGATATATTACGGTACTCAAATAGTACCTGATCTGTGCTGTTCCTGTGGGTTCTGACCATCAGAGAATAGAGTAAAGAAGACTAAGAACTAACAAAGTATGGACTGAGCACTAAAACTTAAATAAATAATAAGCAGAATATAAATTGAAAACTATACAATGCCTAAGACATTTGCACAGTACTGTACACTGAGAAAGCTATTTGTATTCACATCTGCTACATGCAACTGAGTCAGATTATGGAAGTTACCCTAATCCATACCATACCATAAGGTGGGTGTAGTTCTTATTTTCATATGTTCAACTGTGAGGTATTACAGTGTAGAAGTTTTGGAATTAAGTTCTAAAGTAGCAGGTGGACATTTTGTAAAGAGACAGCTTGGAATTGGAACCATGTACAGAGCAAAATGATTGTTGCTTGCTTAGGTTGCTCTGGAAGGAATGCTGAGCTAAGATTGCATTGTGGGGGATTGATAATAACAGTGAAAGAGGTGTGCTAGGGAGCGTGGTGTTGGTGCACGTTGATGAGATTGCCGTGAGCTGGGTTAGGGCCAGGGATTTTCATATCTCCAAGCATGCACTCTGCCGCTGCAGCACTCGGTACACAAGTGACAGAAAAATGTCAGGAAATTGGACGACACAAAAGAGACACCAAAATGACTTCCTCCGAATTGAAAACATAAAACTTGAAAATACAAGAGGAAATGGAACTGAACTTCACTTTTCTGTTTCCCTCTTGTTTTGTAAAATGTTTTATCAAATTGCTTTGATCTCTAACTAAATTCTCTTATTTACTCCAAACATTTCTCTTTCTCTTTTAAAGACAGTTTCTTTTTAGAATTTCAGAATATAAATAAGCCATTTCAGAGATCTCCTCTCTTTATTTAGTCATCTTTTACAATCATTCCCTTTGTTTTTATGGTTTTAGTTCACATTCAGTTGTTTTCCGTACCATTCCGTCTGCACCTCTACAAAGGCACAGCATATATGTCTTACCAGTAAGGTGCAGCAAATGGGAGCTGATTAGCCCAAACATCTGTTGGCGACAGAGTTCTCAAATTGACACAAGCAAACTTGTGTTGCACACCTCTGCCTTCCTATACTGGAGAGAGGGTGGTACTGAGCTTACACCTTGGCTGAACTGGAACCATTAAAATAAGTTATTTATGCATTAATCATATATATAAAAAATGGATTACCAGTAGAATGCAGGAAGCAGGAATGCAGTAGAATGCATTTTTCTGATGCTAATTGCAGCGACAGAAAGCATTAGAGATGTGTGTTATCTTTGCAATTATTTCAATTTTTCACTATTTCAGATTTATTTAATTAATTTCTTTCAAAAATACAGTGTTTCACTGTAACCGTTTTGTAAATTATCCTTTGTTCAAGCAAATGCTTTTTTAAAGAAAGCAAACTAAAACAATACTGCCCACAGAAATTAGGGGATATTTTAAAATGAAATATCCCATAATGAACGACCCCCTAATTTCTGTGAGCAGTGTAATTTTCTTTAATAGACCTGAGGTTTAATACCTGTGGTTTTAACAAAAACTTAGCAGGAGAGCTTGATCGCTATAGTAATTGTGCTCTTATTCACAACAGCTTCTATGTGAGACCCAAGTTTATTGCGTTTTCTTGACAGACTTTTTGTTCTGAGATAACGCAATCATTTCTGAGCGGGCTGTAAATGAAAACATCAAAAAATGTGTTTATAATTATGTACAGTGCAATGCAGGAGATGCAATTTTATTTACTATGCATTGTTCAAGCAGTTATAATGAATTTAATAAAGTATGATATGGTTACTGACTGTTTGTTCGCTCTCCATATGTCTATTTACTCTAAATGGTGTCTAGGAGTGAGGCCATACACAGTCACGCCCCATTATCTAAAAGTTCCAGGTTAAGGAAAATGGTTTAGATAATGAACATCTGGGAGCCCCAATTCCATTACATCTTATAGCAAAAAATTTCTTTATCTCCTCAGTATACTATATGTTCCAATCATCCTCCCACAGCAACAATGTCTAATGTATTATTGTAGCATCACAGATTCATGGCATGTTGTCTGCATGTTCATGGTTTCACCTCTCTACTTTGTTTATCTTTCTCACACGTCTCGTCCCCCACATGTTACCCTGTACTCTGTAGTCAGTTCCTCAGGTTATTAAAAAAAGCATTAAGTTATTATTTTCTATTCCTGATTCACACAGGTGTCTTAAAAACCCTGTGTGTTTATCCTTAAATTCATTCTCAAAAATAATTTTATTTTTTTAATCATTCATGTGAACTTACATTAACATTTACAGCATTTAGCAGACGCCCTTATCCAGAGTGACTTACAACTGATACAGTCTTACAATTCAAGCAATCGTGGGTTAAGGAACTTAACTTAAGGACCCAACTGTGGTAGCTTGGCAGAGGTGGGATTTGAACCATCAGGTCCATCAGGTTCAGAGTCCAGTACCTTAACCGCTAGGTTAATGCAGTCCACTTCTAAATGTTATCTTAAAAACCATTGCAAGTTTTTTTTTCCTAAGAAAGCTTTTATGAAACCTTTCCCTTGCAGCTTCTCTTGGAGATAATTTGTGTGCAGGTAGGGGTGTTCTCTGGTTTATTACAGGCTCTCGTCACCACCCACACAAACTTTTGATCTAAGCCCAATCTGAAGTTTGAGTTCAGGTTTGAAGGATTGCCTGTTTCCAGCAAATAGATCTTATTTCTGATTGACAGGCACAGTGACAAGTGACACAATCTTATAATTCAGGCAATTAAGCAGGTTCTTGCTTAAGGACCCATCAGTGGCAGCTTGGCAAAGGTGACATTTGGGTGCAGTACCTTAACCGCTAGGCCACCACAGTCCCTATATCCTGTATCATATACTTTTTGATCCAGCACAACACACCACATATATCAGAGCACTATATTACTTTGGATTGACACATATACGGTCCCAAATGTACTTCCAAAGCTTTAAACCACTTACATCTAGGCATAAGTTTGTACTCTGAATAGCAATGTGTACAATTTTATTATTAATTCGACACTACGAGGGCATAACTGCACCCTAATGGCCCTGGGAGGCTGTTAGAAGGAAAGGGAAGTCAATCAAAAGTGTGCAGGGTAATTAAATGCGCTATTTTGAAAACAGCCTTACTTTTATAGGTAACATGCATATAGTTTATTACAGCCATCATTCTAAGAAATGAACGCTATTCCAGTAGGGCTTTAGCAACATTTTGAGGAAGGGTTTTTATTTGCATCTGTAGCAAGCTATTATATAAAAGCAACACTTTTTTAACTGGTGATTCAGAAAGCTGCCATGACCTTAAATTACACCGCTGCTTAAACCTTTACCAAGAAACACTTTCTCATTGAAGAACCTCAGAAAGAGTTTCCAAACTGCCCGCCTCGGACATTCTTCCCTGTACTTTGATTCGGAAAACTTAAAGAGGATTGATTAAATTTAAAAGCTCTTTAATACGAGCAGCTCATAATCTGTGCGATTCATTTAACCTGTCACCATGGCCTCACAGCTACGGGCGCTAGAATAATTTAAAGACTTCTTTCCTGCAAAAGAGTTTAGGCCAAATGAGGATGAACTGCACTGCTCTCCAAGAGGAAATGTCACTCCATTAAGTGACCCTTTTTCATTATTTAGTAACACATAAACCTAGATTTTTGGCATTTGCAAAGGTTTTTGTGAAATCAGCAGTATCTGCTAGAGTCCAATCTCACACCATTAGTACAACTTTTACAAAATCATTTACTTTAATGAAAAGATTTAGGAGAAAATTCAAAGTTCCAGGTAAGAGGGTAAGAGCCAAATGCTAGAATCAAGATCTGGGTTCGAACCCCAGGCTGGGCTTGGAACTGAATCTGGGTGTTGAGGTCAGGTAACCTGTGACATACCTTTGCCATTTGTTTACAACCAGTAATGGTGGATATGGTGGGGATAAAACAGAATGCTATTTACATACGTTTGCTATATGATTGCCTTTACAAGATCTCAGGCTTCTGTCCATTTTTCACAGGATACTTTTTTACAAATAGGGAAAGATCTGCAGCACACTAGATTAGAGGCGACGGACTGAATTTCCTGCGCAGATCATCATCTTGGCTGTATGATTTTTGCACAAACAGTACGAGACAGAACGTATTAAGGTTGGTGATCTGTGAGCTGACATTTGTATCACCTCGTACTCTTTTAGATATGAATCCTTACAGATGGGTTACATCACTGTGTATTGATCTAGGAATACAATCACACGTAGCAGCTTTATACACCCAGCTATACGCACGCACACACACACACACACACTATTAACGGCGTGCACTGAATTGTTTGCTGCTTCCCAATTTCTGCTGGTGATCCAATATCGAGCGTTACCGCATCATTATCAGTCTGGTTTGTTGATTGTTTTCAAGGTCAGTCAATAGTTCGCCTCACTGTAATGCAATACACGCTGGGATTTAGATTGGTTACAGCAGCATGGCAGCTGCGCTAGATTAAAATATGCCTTATTACAAAAAACGGCCACATACAAATGCATGACTAAAGTACACTGTGTCTCTAAATGTTTGTGGACACCCAGAGTCTTAACACAACAATGTAGCATTGTGTCCAATTAGGGGGATTTCTAGACTTACTGGGGCACACTGAGTTTAAAGGGGCACAGCTGTACCCTCCTGCTTGCCAATCAGTTTGCACGGGCACAACTCTTCATATGAAATAAATGTGTTTAACACTAAATAGTTTAATTGATTTAACACTAAGGTGAGTGTTACGCTGGAAGGGATGAGAATTGCTTTAATTTAAACATATATCTCTGAGCGGGCGGCATGGTGGCTCGGTGGGTAGCACCGCTGACTAACAGCAAGGTGGTTTTGGGTTCAATACCTGGGTGGAGCGGCCTGGGTCCTTTCTGTGTGGAGTCTGCATGTGCTCTCTGGGTCTGCGTGGGTTTACTCCGGGTACTCCAGTTTCCTCCCACAGTCCAAAAACATGCATGTTAGGTTCATTGGTGTCTTTAAAGTGGGCCTTAGTGTGTGACTCTGTTTGTGTGTGTGCCGATGGATTGGCACCCCGTCTAGGGTTGTTTCTGCCCTTGCGCCCAGAGTTTCTGAGTGGGCATCCCGTGTGGATTAAGCAGAAGATAATGAATAAAGGATATATTTCTGAGCTACCATTGCCTTGTCTGCAGCATGGATGATTTTCTTTTAAATATTTGCAGAAGTCCATTATTCTATCAGAAAAAACCACACAAAAAACTATACTGCAGGCCTTTGAAAACCAGCTGGGGAATTATGGGAAATGTAGTGCATGTAATAAATTTGTATGCCATATTCTATTATTCTGCTCAGCAATCCAGGACAAATTTGACTTTCTGCCCTCGTAAGTTTAGTGGGGCACTGCAACATTTTAATGGGTCTGATGTTGGTGTGATGATGCCCCGACCCAAATTAAATTCACATTTTAGCACATACCTTTACACAGAGCAACTCCAAGCTAAGCTTAGATGTCCTTGCACATCAGTCCGAAAGGGGCTGCTTGGATCTCACAACCTTCAAGTTGGCAGCTCAGATTCCACTACTCCACTAACAGCATTCGTTTTACTGAAAAGGCTTTGCTATACTCGTTGGCTCATAACTGTGTGATTCCATACTGGCCACAGGAACATTAGTGAGCTCCAGACATTCCAATTCATCCTTAAGGTACTGGAAGTTGTTTAGATATCTGTATGTAAGTGTTTGAGCACTAAAGCATTTCTTTAGGATCCTCATTTTGTACATATGATATTGTCATTCTTATACGTTGTTGTTGTCTTTTTTTAAAGAGCAAATGTCTCTAGAGGGTAGTACTGTGGGGAAGCAAATAGTGTTGGTGCTGCACAGCTCCAGTGATCTATGATTAATCCTCAAATCAAATCCTAGCTGTCATGTTGGGGCACTACTGGAATGCTTGCTATAACACAAACTCGCTCCCTAGACCCGGAGGCATCTCTGAATCTTGGAGAGACAAAATCCCTGATTAGGCACAGGACAGACAGGTTAAACCCAGGGATGGGACTGGGTTAGAACAACGCTACTCAACTAGAACTAACTATTTTGGAATGGATTATTTAGATTTTATTTGTGTGTGGCGTCATGTATGAAACAAAGAAAATTAATGTCTTGTCTTAAGTGACTTCGCATATTATTTTTATTAGGTATGTGTTAATCAAGATGGGATAATTATATGATAAGTATGATGGAATGTAAGACTGAAAGTAAGAGAGAAACTGTGAGAGATAGTGGGCGCTCAGAAAATGTGCTCCACTTAAATTCAAGGACACTAAAAGAAACAAGGTGGTCTTTTTTTAAAGAAAATATAGCTCTGAAAGAAAACAAGATCACTGCAAAACTATTCGTTTCTCAGTTTTTTTTATTTGTAGGTGCTGTGTGTTTGTCTTATTCCATAAATTACTGACAAATTCCATATGTAAACATTTATTTGCAGCAAAGACAATGGCATTTATTCACTGTTAATGACAACTGGTCAAAATAACAAAGATGATGCAGCGATGAATAATACAAATAGCAATACAAAAAAAAGGTTATATTCATTTTTTAGCAAAGCATTATAACTTATGAAAGTTTAAAAATTAATATTTTAATCACAGCTTCTCTGCTTCTTATACTTTTTCTCAATAAATAAGACTAAACAGATTAATTGAACATATTAATTCATTCATTTATTTTATTATTCACGTAATCCTGGTCAGTGTTGTGGGAAAACAGGTGCCTAACCAGCAACACAAGGTGCAAGGCTGGAACAACCCTAGAGGGGCACAAATCCATCATACGGCATGTACACTCACACTAAAGGCAATATAGGAACACCAGTTCTTACCTAACACAGGTGTCTCTATGGAGTGTGGGAGGAAACCAGAGTACCTGGAGTAAAATCGTACAGAAACAGGGAATACATGCAAACTCCACACAGATGGAGCCCGCGGTCGAAATCAAACCGGGGATCTCAGAGCTGTGAGGTGACAGTTCAGTCACCACTGCACCTATTAAATTCAATCCAATTAAAAATGTATTAATATAGCGCTTTTTACAATGGAGCAGTGTCTCAAAGCAGCTTTACTATCTTATATTATCTTAAAAGGCCAATCCCAATCCTGATGGCAGCATTGTGTGTGTGTGTGTGTATATACACATATATATATATATATATATATATATATATCAGAGGCAATTGCTCTAAGACTGCAAGGGAAGCTCAGCTTCCCCTAAAATGTCAAAAAATAAGTGATCAAATATATACTGT
>JAUZSU010170473.1:0-13202 GCA_034780255.1 Parotocinclus maculicauda | reverse complement strand
ATAATGAACAAAGTTGGTAAGTAACAGTAGTTCTTGTTTGTACGTTCTCTATACGTGTAAATCGTACAATAAAGGTTGAATAAACATTTAATATGTTACATAGCACGTCCCGGGGGAAACTCAAAACTTTGGTTCTATTAAACTCCTCTGGTTCGAAGTTTAAAGGCAGAACTGCGTCATTAACGTCGAATTTAAACGCCGTTTTCTTTTCTGCCCTAAATTTGTAATTAATATGTTTAAGGACTTATCTACTGTCAGTGATCCTAGGAGGCTTTGCCCAAACCCACACACACACACACACACACACACACACACACACACCCACTTAAACATTCGCAGACAGTGTGAGCTAGCCTCGGGGCAGTTGGCTTGATAAGCTTAAGTCACTTCATTCGTTCCTTCAGGCCGTTCCACACTCCCGGGTGCCAAGTGTGTCCTCAGCTTAAATAAGCAGGCTGTGGAGCGGCAGCATCATTCAGCACCTGTACAGGTGAGACACAGCACGCCTCACACACCTGCACAGCGACCAGGACCTACTCTAACCTACCTGCAGGAGAGCTTCATCCACAGAGGATCATCCTCATCCTCCTACGTAAGTGCCAGCTCGTTTAAATCCTGACTAAAAAAGATTTTAGGAAGGTCCTGCAGTGTGTTTTTGGTATGTTTTTAAAAAAAAAACACGTTCAGTTTTTATCCAGCATCCAGAAAATCTCGTTCATTTTGTGCACAAATTAAATTCGTCTTAAAGCATTAAACGTCGTGTTTTAGAGCTCGAGTCTGAAATTCATTTTTTGGTGTTTGTTTAATGTTAAGATTTAATGCCTTTGTGCCTTTAATAGGCTCTCGTTTAATGTTTTGTATTGGTAAATACAAAATAAAGCTTCAGATGGAAACAAATAAAAGCTGAATTTAAAAAAAATAACATTTCTCGCTCTGTAATTAGGTCTGTAAAAACACTCGAATTCTTTTTTTTAAAAAATGGTCTAAACTAAAGCAGGCGATCCGGTTTGTACCGAAATCACAGGGAGGGCTGCTCGTTACCGTAGGGCCATGTGGGGGCGCCACACTTTACAAAGGCTTTGTTTATGCTGAGGTGCTCTGAGTTTGTGAAAATACTATTTTAAACTGAAGTTAAACTGAAGTTAATGCACTCAGCGGGAAAATGTGTATAACGGAAGAAACTAGGAAAGGAAAGAAAGAAAGAAAATAGTTAAAAAGGAAAACAAATAAGGAAAATGGTAAAAAAAGAAAGAAAGAAAAGCTGAAGAAAATATTTTAAATGAAAGAAAGAAAAATAAAGAAAATATATAAAAATAAAAAAAAATAAAGAAAATATTTTTTTAAATTTATATATATATATTTAAAAAGAAATAAAGAAAGAAAAATAAAAAATTATTTAAAAAGGAAGAAAAATAAAAAAAATTAAAAAGAAAGAAAAATAAAGAAAATATTAAAAAAAGAAAGAAAGAAAGAAAGAAAAAGAAAATATTTCAAAAAAAAGAAAAATAATATTTAAAAAGAAAGAAAGAAAAAGAAAGAAAATATTCAAAAAGAAAGAAAAATAAAATAAAAATATAAAGAAAGAAAGAAAGAAAGAAAAAAGAAAATATTTAAAAAAGAAAGAAAGAAAGAAAGAAAGAAAAATTAAGAAAATATTTAAAAAGAAAGAAAAATAAAATAAAAATACAAAGAAAGAAAGAAAGAAAGAAAGAAAAAATATTTGTAAAAAAAGAATAAAAGAAAGATTACTTTTTCAAAAGCAGTAGTTGGGGGGGGGGTGATTTATTGGGTATATTGGGTGATCCTGTTGGCACAGAACTGTGTTGGCATTAAATAAATTAAATAAATAATAATATTAATAGTCTGTATGTTATAACTGGCAAAAGTCCACCATTAGGCCACCATTAGTGTTAAATATATACAGATATGATCATGAGCTCAGGTTTAATGTTTAATGTTTAATGTTTAATGTTTAATGAGAAACAATAATTTATGTTCATTTGTAAGAAGAAACGCTTCATTCTTTTAATCTGTGTCGGTTTTGTCAGAACCGGGTCTATAGCTGTCCCTGTTGGACCCTTGAGCACGACCTTTAAGATTTCATGGTTTAAGTTTTACGACCAATCCCACCCCTGCCTGCCGGGCCACCTACTGGCACGCACCCTGTTGATTCCCGAGCGAGCGCAGGGTGCACTGATCTTTGTGGTGCAGTGACAAGTCCAACTGATCTTTCAGAGTTTAACACTTGGATAAAAGTCCGTGAAACGTTTTTTAATTCGTTTTGTTTCATACCCTGGACCTTTTTTTTTTTTCCTCACGATTTCTAAGAAGTTAATTTGTGCCAAACGTTCTTTTAAACGCAAACCAATAGTTCAGACGCCGCTTTAAAGCCACGTCTTTCAGCCAGAAGCTTTCAACTAAAATATCCGTGGCTCCAAAAACGATTCGTTGGGTTGTTTTTGTAGGCAGCGCTGACATTTCTTATCAGGATCTTTTAGGTTTAGTCACTCGGACGTGATATTTTGTTCTCCAGGAAGATTTGAATCTGCCAAGTCGGCCCCCGATCTGAACCGTGATAAGAACTTCATCAAAAGTGGTCGTGCCACGACGCAAAAACCAGTTCCAGCAGCTCCGAGTCTGTTTGTGTTGCAGTCGGGTAAAAATAATCATGCACTTTTTTTATGATGTTGGTAGTGAAAGGAAACTTCCTCATCATCATCCTAAACTGGAGCAAAGCCCAAAAAAAGCCAGCTAAAGTGCACCTGCAGGCGCTCGAGGGCTTTTCTTTGGGCTGGAAGAGCGCCTGGTGCAGGAACCTTGATGGTGATTGATAGGCCTACACCTGTGAAAGGTCAGGAGTTACATCCTAATCCTGAGTACTGGATTCTTACTATTGTTATTGGGGATGATGGAGCGTACGGTGAAAAGGTCCCGCTAAGAAAAACGATGCTCTGAGAACTCGACGGCAAACAGGGCACACCTTTATCGACAAACTCACCGAGAACTTTCTTATTATTCATCCGTTTGTCAGGGTAACAAAGCCACCTCTAAGCTTCTTCATCTGACGGTAAACAAACCTCACACAAGGGAACGATAAAAACTACAACAGCACAACGTTTCTCACAAAACATGAGAGCTAAAGAAAAGAGAAACTCCAGATCGAACCAGGTAAAAAGGGTTCCATTCTATGGTTCCAGTCTATGGTTCCTGGTTCCCCCTCCTGCCAAAACGATAGAAATCACTACAGGATCGGACGGTGGGCTTCAGTCCTAACAGGGACAGGATTTCTATAAAGAAAAAGGTTTATTATAGAGAAAATAAACACATCCATAAATCACCTATTATATATAAACTTTTATTTATTCATAAAGAAAGATGATTTATAATGCAGGGTGTTAGAAAGATCCACTGTTCTACCAAAAGAAGAAAACAGAAAAGGAAAGAGAAAGAAAATACTGAAAAAGAAAGAAAAACTGGAGAAAATACTGAAAAGAAAGAAAGAAGGAAAGAAAAAGAAAAGCGAAAGAAAGAAAAACTAAAAAAAATAGTGGAAAGAAGAAAAAAAAAGAAAGAAAGGAAGAAAGAAAAAAAGAAAAAAAGGAAGAAAAAAGGAAGAAAGGAAGAAAGAAAAAAGAAAGAAAGAAAGGAAAGAGAAAGAAAAGCTAAAGAAAGAAAGAAAAACTAAAAAAAAATAGTGAAAAGTAAGAAAGAAAGAAGGAAAGAAAGAAGGAAAGAAAGAAAGAAAGAAATAAAAAAAATAAATAAATAATGAAAAAATAAAAAAAAATATTTAAAAGTAATTAAGAAAGAAAGAAGGAAAGAAAGAAGGAAAGAAAGAAGGAAAGAAAGAAAGAAAGAAAGAAAGAAGGAAAGAAAGAAGGAAAGAAAGAAGGAAAGGAAGAAAGAAAGGAAGAAAGAAAGTAAAAAAGAAAGAAGGAAAGAAAAAAGAAAGAAAGAAAGAAAGGAAGCAAGAAGGAAAGAGAAAGAAAAGCTAAAGAAAAAACTGAAAAGAAAGAAAGAAAAAAGAAAGAAAGGAAGGTTTAAAAGCACAGTAATTAATAAGGGGGGGGGGGGGGGGGGGCGGGGGGTGCCCCTGAAGGGCGGGCGTGGGTGATTTATTGGGTAAGGTTGATCCTGTTGGCACAGAGTTGTGTGTTGGCATTAAATAAATCATAACATGACTGCAGGGATCATTAGCAGGGATCTGGAGCTTTGGGCGGTTACACCTGGCTAAAATTGCCACAATGAATCGATCTGTGCCCGTAGGGTGACGGGCACATCGGGCACATCGGGCACATCGGGCACATCGGGCACATCGGGCACATCCTCCACTCATGCACTTCTCTTCCTGTTCCTAAATTCTAGAACGGAGATCATGGCAAGCTTGGACAGGCATCAGGTCTACATGGACTTCCCGACGTTCCCACCATACGGCGCTGACGATTTCTCCAAACCGTTCTCTGGATTTCCCGGCGTTCCCGACTACCTGTCCCGCTTCGACATGCTGCTGGCCGAGGACACGGCCTGGATCGTGAGGAAGTCCGACGTCTCCACGGCCTTGGACAGAGACGACGAGCGGTTCCACTGCGGCGGGCCGGAGCAGGCCCCCGTGATCGACAGCACCGGAGAACACCGGGGTCTGTGCCTGGGCGGGGACGGGCCGGTGGACGTGGAGGACAGGTGCCTGGAGCAGGTGCAGAGTCTGGTGTTGGAAGAGGTGCTGAAGGACATCGAGACGGCGTGCAAACTGCTCAACATAACGCCAGGTGAGATCTTCCAGAGCGAAGAGAAATCCAAAATGAAAAGGATGAAACGAGCTGTGACGTTATCTCAAAGGAGACAGTGGCAAGGAAAAGCCCTACATGTTAGGAATGGAAGGAAGAAACCTTGTAAGGACCGAGAATCAAAAGAAAACCTGCCTTTTTACCATTTTAAAAAGGAAATTGATTGCATTTTAAGCTTTGTAAAGAGTGAAATGAAAACAAAAGTCGTTTTGAATAGGATTAAGCACTTTTTAAGGACCGTCCACAGCCCGTCTTTGGAGCGGGAACTGATGCAAGAGTTTGTGTCTTTTGGGCAAAACGGACGTCCATGCTGTCACGCCTTGTGTAAACATTTTATCGGCTTGTTTGCACAAAAGGAGACTTTTCATAAAAAAGCTAATCAGCCTCAGGAACTCAGGAATATTTATTTTTTATTTGTTATTTATCATATAGAACTGGAGGAGAGTCCGATTTATTTATTAAGCTCATTCACAACATCTCCATGGTGCTAAAATAAAATAAAAAAATACAAAATAAAAAAAGACAAGAAACAATGGACATAGTGGATATATGGGGGAAAAATAAAATGAATTTAAAAAAGCCAGATAATTAGGAAATAAATATAAGCCAGACGAAAATGAAACAGAATATAACTGAAATGACAAACAAAAATATGAAAATGAATTAAAAAAATATAAAACGATAAAAAAATATACGTTAAATGTATTTTAAATATAATTTCATAAATCCATCCATGCATCCATTATGTTCCGTTTAATCTACCCGGCAACTCTGACGTGTGCCAATCCATCGTAAAACACACACGCACCAAGGGCCACTTTAGAGACACCAGTTAACCCGGAGTAAACCCACACAGACACGGGGAGGGCATGCATTTATAAAAACATACATAATTAGGACCTAAATGTAAAGAATAGATATATAATAAAAATAAAAAAACAAAGATTGGATATTTTATTTACATTCAAATAATTTTTAAAAATAATAATAATAAATAACAGTCCTAATAACACAAAATAATATTTAAAAATATAGGAAAAAAAAAAAGAAAAATACGAGAAAATGACAAATAAAACGTTTAAAATATGAATGGAAATGACATTTAAAAAATGGTTATAATAATAAAATAAATAAATAAATAAATAAAATCAGGGATTAATGGCCGGACCCGTCAGAGACTCTCTCCACATCTCCAGCTCCGGCGGCTTCCTCAAACCTCCAGAACGTACGACTTATTTCATTTGAACGTCGAGACTAGGGACGGCCAGAAGGTAAAGGTGTAGCTAAAGGTGTAGCTGGAGAATGACATTGGTGCTGATTTCACTCCGTTATCTCCACAGACCCTGCCGGCTGGAGTTCGGGACAGGTCCAGAAGTGGTTGCTCTGGACCGAGCACTTGTACCGCCTCCCGCAGGTGGGAAAAGCCTTCCAGGACCTGAGCGGCAGCGACTTGTGCGTCATGAGCGAGGAGGAGTTCAGGCAGAGATCATCCCAATGTGGAGACGTTCTGTTTGCTCACCTGGACATCTGGAAGTCAGGTAACGGCACCAGAGACTTATTTAAAGCCACACGGGTCCACGGGGCGGGGGAAAGGGAGGGGGGTGGGGGTGGTCTGGCTTTTACTTTGCTTACTTTTGCTTTGTTTTGTAGCGGCCTGGATGAAGGGGCGATGTTCTCCTGACGCCGACAGCTTCCTGGGTAAGGTTCTGCTCAGTTAGGGATAGGGATAGCAAACGTTTTTTAATATCATTTGTCAAAACTGAGATTGACGTCTCGTCCCCCGCTGGTCCAGGATCGAACCAGATGTGCGCCGAGGCCGATTCGTCCTGCAGCGGGCAGCCCATCCATCTGTGGCAATTCCTCCGAGAGCTTCTCCTCAAACCTCACAATTACGGACGCTCCATCCGCTGGCTCAACAAGGAGAAAGGTGAGCTCCACCCTCATGCTTTTCCTTTCCACCTCGTTCTCTGTTCTCTTAACAAACTCAAGTGCCTTTTCTTTAACTTTTACTAAAAATTACCTTCCTAAACGTAGAGATCCAGGCTTAGTTTACCTGTGGGTGGTGGAGGGTTGGAGGGTTTGGAAGGTTTGGAAGCAGGAGGTCCAGCTTCTTCTATCGTTCTTCTGAAACACGAGACCATATGAGATCATTCTTTTCTTTTTTAAATCTGATCGACCCGCAAAGCATTTAAACCGAAAACTAAAAGCCAGGATCAGTATTAGTCAGGAGGTCTTTGAGGAGCAACGATGGGCAGAAGATCTCCGGTTCATAAAGGAATGTTCCTCTGATCTTCACACCATTATTACTCGCTCTAAATGACCCGTTTTTGGAACGTTTCACAGGTCCGGGTGTTTGTTAGTGACAAATGAAAGGAACACTTGGCTTTGTCGTACGGTAGCCTGGAGCCTCTCGTGTTTTTTTATGTCCAGGTATCTTCAAGATCGAGGACTCGGCTCACGTGGCTAAGCTGTGGGGGATCAGGAAGAACCGCCCGGCCATGAACTACGACAAACTGAGCCGTTCCATCCGGCAGTACTACAAGAAGGGCATCATAAAGAAGCCGGACATCTCTCAGCGCCTGGTTTATCAGTTCGTCCATCCGGTGTGAGGTGACCTGAAACGGCTTTTAAATTAAACAAACGAACCAAAAAAAAAACGAAGGTCAGGAAAGAGACCTGGTGTTTCCAGAGCACTGGGACTTAAGTGTGACCGTTTGGACCTGGAAGACGTCCCTAACGCTCCCGAGGGGTCGCTCTGCGCCGGGACTGGGTTTAAAAAAGAGAGCGCGGTTGCAGGACAGAAGGCTGACGCAACCTGTGCAGGAACTTCTCGACACGTCGCTGCACATTTTCCTGCGCAGGTTGTGTAACGTCTCTGCACGCCATCTTGGAACGGAGGCTGCCAAAATAGTTCGGCTACAAAACACAGCTCTTATTGCAACCGGGGAAGCCCTGAACTCTGTTTGCTCAGCGTGTGTGTGTGTGTGTGTGTGTGTGTGTTTATTCTTGTCATGAACTGTAAGGTGTAACCAGTATCCCTGGCTGACTTAAGGATGTTTAGCAACATGCAAATATCTGAGCCTTTCAGCATTTTCCTTCCTTTTCCTCATTCACCGAGTCTAAAGTTGCTCTGGTCGACGTGTTTACACAAGAAAAAGGAAAACGTAAACATGACCCACGTCCACGTCCACGTCCACGTCTTTAATCACCCACTGATTCCTAACCTTTAAAAAACACGGACAGGACCTCTGGGAAAGCGGCGTCAGGCCGTTCTGCTCCGCCCTCTGGCATCGGCGTGGCATTTTCACCCGCAGACCCGCCCTGCCGACCAGCGGTGTTCGGGCCACGTTCAAAGTTGCTCGAATCGCCCTTCTTCCCCGTTCCGAGTCTTTTAAAACTGTTCATGTGAATGAGCGTCCTTATAAAGCACTAGTATTTTATATATTCTGTTCAAATATTTATATATTTCTGTTTTTCCAGAACAAGCTCCTGTAATCTTTAATAAAAAATGTCGAGTGGAACTGTCCGTCTGCTCTGTTGGACAAATCACGGGTTTCCGAACACGTCCCAAAGATCTTAGGTCAGCTGGTGTCTCTAAAGTGGCCCAGTATAAGCGTGTCCCTGATACAGACGTCTGTGCTCTGCACAAAGCGTGTGTCGATGTTATTTTATCCAATATTTTATTCATCTTTTAATATTTACTTTGTTTCTGTTTTCTTTATTTTCACGTTTATTATCTAAGACACCCCCCCCGAGCGGCTCGGGGGTCTATTTTGAGTCTTGGTCCACACACGTTTAGGGATTTTCCTCGTCCACCCTCGCCCTGGGCTTGCTTACTTTAGGAAAGGCCTTAGAAGAATAATGGAAAAATAAGAATAATTTGAATAATCCAATACTGTACAGCTGCTTTAAGAGAATGGGCCATTGTAAAAAAAGCTACAGAAATAAAGTCTAGAACGGAGAGTTATCTCAACGAAGCTTAGGGCGACAGTGGCAAGGAAAAAGTCCCTAAATGTTATAGGGAAGAAACCTTGTTAGGAGCAAAGCTTCAATCAAAAATAAACCTTCTTACAGATTTTAACTAAATTGCATAATTACTTTGGGTTTATAGTAAATATATATATATATATATCATACAAATATTTTTAAACATATATTAAAATTAAATATATTTACATACATTAAAATTCATATATTCATATTTAATAATGTAATTATATAAAGTAAATAGGATAATATTATATATATATATAAATAAAATAATATGTAATAAAATATAAAAATAAATATATAATAATAAAATTATATATATATCATACACATATTTTTTAAAATATATAAAAATTTAATACATTTACATACATTAAAATTTATATACCTAATAAAGTTATAGAATAGAATAGAATAATATTATATATATATATAATAAAATAGTATATAATAAAATATAAAAATAAAACAAAAATATAATATTAAAATTATATATATATGTATATATCATACAAATATTTTTAAAAATATATAAAAATTAAATACTTTTACATACATTAAAATTCATATATTTAAAATATATATATATATATATATAATACGGTGATAAAATAAAATATGAAAGGAGAAAAAAGAAAAAAAGACAGTACTACATATATACAGTACTGTGCAAAAGTCTTAGGCCACCATTAGATTTGCTTTATTTTGATAGATTGATTTATTTTTATTTCCATAACAGCTTCTGAAAAAGTCAGTATTTAATGTGACCTCCCTTTCCTAATCAAGCTATTCATTCATTCATTCATTCATTCGTCCTTATCTGTTTAGTCCTTTACAGGGTCACAGGAGAGCCGGTGCCCAGTCGAGGGCACAGGGTGCAAGGCATGACATGCTGGGTACTTAGTGGTGACCTAAAACTCTGGCACGGTACTGTTTAATAAATAAATAATCTAACAGAGTGGGAACATGAGTGGGTATCAGCGATTTCTTTTGGTCTCTCTCGCTTCCCGTGTCCTCAGCGGGTAGGTTTGGGTGGCAAACCGGGTCTGCGTACCAGCTTTGAACCCCCTGTGCGCTTCTGATGCCATGTGGGGGGAAGGGTTTTACAGTTACAAGAGACCGGGATTGATTTTAGGTACCGCCGTGAAGCACGGTGGCGGCAGCATCACGGAACAACGCCCCGTCCCCCGGGTGAGTCGGGTTCTGCGAGGCGTGGGGCGGGGGTGGCATGATGCCAAGCTGGAGGTGTACTAAGAGGATAAACAAGAAGGAGCACAAGAGGACGTTTTTAATCCATCTTCTTTACTTCTTTCAAACATCAAAAACACCGTTCAGCTTTTAACCCGTTTTTTTTTTTGTTCCCTTTTCAGCCTGATCTTTATGCATATTTTTTAATGAAGGTCACGGTTTATTTGGGACGAACAGGCAATAAACACCATTAAGGAGATCAAGATACAGGACTAACTATCGACACACATCCGTCCGCCTCCGCGACCAACCGACCGGCCGAAAAACAGGAGCCCTCTATCGGTCCGGGTAAAGGAAAAGGGTTTAAAAAAAGAGAGAGAGAGAGAGAGAAAAGCATTTACAGACACACACTCGTTAGGCTTCCCGTCTAACACACGGTTACGGTAAAGCGTCGTCTTTAAATTACATCATATACAAACAGGACGCCTTTATACAGGTATGATACAGACCACAGTTCCATCGCGCTCGAATAACGAAATTAACACGACATCATGGTTTCTATAGAGCGTCAAAACGTTTAACCGGGAGTTTTACGTTCACCGTCTTTTTATTTTTGCCGTTAACATGAACAAGTATGACACTACCTACGAATTTGGTGTTGCAATCGCTTCTTTTTTTTATTTTTATTTTAATTGTCAGTTTTTTCTAACTATGAACACAAGTCGTACACTGGAATAGAATAAAGACGTTCTCAAACCCAAACACGTCCATATTACATGCCACGCCCTTGCTTTTGTGTGTGTGTGTGTGTGTGTGTGTGTGTGTGTGTGTGTGAAAGCTTTAATTTTATATAAATTTTAATATCCTAAACATTGGGGTTTCCGCCCTTTTGGTAGCTGCTCTGTAGGTCCGGCACTTGGGCCAGACTTTTTTATTTGTTTGTTCCTCGGATGTTTCTACTTAAGAAGGAAAAAAAATATAAATAAATCCCTATTTTTTATCACTTTTCAATTTCTCGAGGACGATGTGGAATCAATACAAGGAAAGAGGAAGAAATAAAAATAATTTTGTATTTAAAAATAACATTTATTTAACCTACAATTAAATTAAATTGAATCTGCAAAAAATTTTAATGTACAGAACAATACCGTTGGCTCTCCACCGGAGGGCGGAAAAAGCGAAAAAATAATTTGGTAATTTTTTTTTTTTTTTAATTTAAACCATTGGTGCTGCGGCGGATCCGCGAAATACCAAAAAAAAAATTTTTATGTTGTTTTATTCTTCAAATAGTATCTTAGGCGGATCCGCTAAACAATTAATAAAAAAAGTCTGGCCCTAATTACTTTTTCTCAAGTGGCATAAAGTGCCAAGGTGTTGTGTACCAAGGGTACCTGGCACATTTGGTGACCCGTTTAAAAGTCTGGGTGCCCCTCATGCCCACGAGAGTCCACCCGGTCCATGCGTGGACTCCACAAGACCTTTGAACGTCTTCCACCAAAACCTTGGGTTGGGAATTTGGAGTTCAGGAGCTGGGTTAAATTCACACCTGGCTAATTTGTATCGCCAGGGGGTCCTGGGGTGGAGGGGCAGGGCCCGTGGTCACATGGCACGAGCCGGGCTGGGGTTGCCACCCACAGAGTCAATAAGGTTCGAAGAACTTACAATAAACTCCAACGCTTTCGGACGGTACGTTTGATATCTGGCAGATTCGTCGCATTCTTAAACACGCAGGATGCGATCCCCTCGTACGGCCTCCCCTCCCTCAGAGAGAGGCTGGAAAGGCGTGTCTGCTGGAACGATTTTTCATCTGTTCTTTCCGTTCCAGCTCTGAATCCGAAGCGTAACCGGATCCGATCTGCACCCACGAGTTACGTGTGTTGGTCTGTATGTAATGTGATAACGCGATGTTTGCTTTCAGAGATCGGACCAGATAAGACGTGAAACTGTCCACCCGAGTCGGCGCTTGGCTGACATTCTCAAGGTCGCCTCGATGCAAATGAGACGAGGGATATGTTTTCCTGAAAAGCGTGAAAAGGGAAGCCGAGCAAACAAATGAGGCGATCGCGAAAAACGATACCGGCGAAGAGCAAGACCGTGTCGCGGTTTGAGGTCAACGGGCTGCGTTCAGAACAGCCAGCCTGAGCACTCGTTGCATAGCGCATGCTGCTATGCTAAAGACAAAGACAACACTTAATATATTACACGGGTAATATACTTTGGATTCCCACATAATTCGCCTTATAAACGCCTGCAAACAAGTTTTTAAAAAGGCCGTTCAAGAATATGTCGGTTTTGGCGACATCTGCTGGCCAATCTGGAATTGCAGCCTCTGTAAGAATTCGGTTGCACTGCAGTAAAACTTCGACTCTTTAACCTCGTCTGGACTTGATAAGGGGTTCTCAAATGACTCATTACTGAGTATTTACTGAGTATATCACTGAGTATTTACGGAGTATAGTCACCCGGAACTTTATATACGTGTTTACGTGTACATTTACAGTTTCAGTTTTTTTAGCTCTGGCCTTTTCTGTCTTTTAAAAGTTTAAACGATCGTTCACCGCGTTATGCTTTTTCTGGCCGTTTTGTGTGACTTAAAGTTATAAGCAACTATTAGGAGGAAAATATTTTTCCGTCGTCACTTAGAAACAGTTTTTTTCAGGTTACAGGTTTTTGTTTCTAAAGTGTAATTGCTTTGCTTATTCGGGGTTTCTAACTGATCCAGATTCCCGTGAGTTCGTTTTGTTCAACCTCTAAAGTCTAAAGAAAAATATACTTTTTCTGTACCAATATCCGTCTTTTGGGCTGCTCCCATAGACCCGGTTGCTTAGTTCTCTAACGGGATCTGGCAACCCTGTCAAAGCCTTAACGAACCTTAACAAACCTGCTGTTTTTGCAGCCGATATGCTTTCTAAAGAACATTTGAGCTTGTGTTCTTGTTTCATTCTATCACAATTGTTGTTTTTAATAAAGGCTAAAAGCACGTGAATACGACATAATCGATCAAAAAGGGGAATCCGGTCAATGTTACACTCAAACTAAGAGAAATCTCGAGCTCGGAATGACTTTTCCTCCGCGTTGGTTAGGCCAGACTTTTTTTATTGCTTGTTTCACGGATCCACAGACGATCATATTTGAAGAATACAAAAAAAAATTGTATTTTTTTTTTTTGGTATTTCTAGGATCCGCCGAATTACTAACGGTTGAAATTCCAAAAAAAAAAAAAAATTTATTTTTTATATT
>JAUZSU010170462.1:0-13204 GCA_034780255.1 Parotocinclus maculicauda | reverse complement strand
TAGATAGATAGATAGATAGATAGATAGATAGATAGATAGATAGACAGAGACAGAGACAGAGAGACAGAGAGAGAGAGAGAGAGAGAGAGAGAGAGAGAGAGAGAGTAGTCAGTAGTGCTTCTGGAGATAGTTAACATAAGGTTTTGTTTTTGCACAGTAACGTTTTAAGTGTCATGTGTGACTGTAACTCTGATGGTAGTGTTAGAAAAAGGTTCACTAAATTAAGCCCTTGCCCATTGGGGTTAGTTCAGCTATTGATAAATAATACTTTTTGATGCAGTGCTGTTTGAGGGATCAGAGATTACAGGTGTTCAGTTTAAGCTTGCAACCTTGCCCTTTATGCACTGAAAGTCCTCCAGATTAGTGAAACTTTCTTTAGAACAAAGTCACGTATGAGCTGTTTATCGTTTCTGAAAAACTTCATTTTTCTAAACGCAAACTCACTACCAGATACAGTTAGGGTGACGGGTGAAGATGTGCACATATTAATGCATACATGTCATAGTAAATGCCCTGCAGCTCCATGGCATATACAGCATTAATTAGCTCCAAATGGCTGCGGTCTGTTTCAAATGTAGCGCTGAGGATAATTTGATTTGCAGAATCCTATCTGTAACATCACTTCTATATTTTGTTGACAGCTTGCACAGAAATTTTCCCTCGTACTTCCCTCATTAATTTCCACCTGCTGTTGCTCAGTTTGTGGAGCAGAAATTCTCTGGTGTATCTAGCTGACTAGCTAACTGCCTCACCTTGCTCTTCCACATGCAAAACAGAAGCATCTTTATTAAGAACTTGGTCATACACCTCTGTGCACTATTCATTTCTTCTTCCAATTTTCCTTTTTTTTTTCTTTATCATTTTAAGTCATCTTACTAAGCTTACTTACACTAATTAAATCTGCATTCTCTAAATGTGTTACTATTAGCATGAAACCTAGCAAAATTAAGCATTTTATAAAACAGGGGGAACTGATGTGTGACAGTAGGAGTATAGTTTAGAAAATAATATCTTTACACAAACAATGTAATGTCATAAGACCTGTTTTTAGAATGGGCAGACAAGCTTATTCTATATCTCACCATGAGAATGACCTGTCTATTATTAAGGTGGTTCCTGAGTTTATAACAAACCATATTCTATTGCTGATTTATCTAATTATTTGACCGTTTTTGTTTATTTGCTCATTTGGTCATTTAGCAGTTGTACCTCTTCAAGGATCTGGCAGATTCTTTGTAAAATGCCAGAGCCATTCTGTTCTCAAGTTCAATAAAACAAAGATTGATCTTTGGCTTCCATATCCAAAGGTATGAGCCACCAGTCTTACCCTGACTAACAACAAATACAAATTTAAAAACTAATTTATTCGCTTAGGCATTTAAATCCTTTTAGAGATTTTGTATGACTTTGTTTGACGTAGTGTTTTTTTTAATCTTAGCAACTTTTTATTTGTTTTGATTATGTATGTATGTATATGAATATATGTATATATGTATGAATATGCATATGTGTGTATTTATTTAAATAAATTATATATAGGGACTATGCTTTTTAATTTGGTTATTCTATTGTGCAGCACTTTGGTGCTATATAAATAAAGCTGTCTTGTCTTGTCTTGTCTGACTAGGATTAAATGGATCCACTGTCCACTGTCAAGCATGGTGGTGGCACAGCAGTTAAAGTACTGGACACCAGTCCTTTGTTTAAGACCCAAGCACTGCCAAGCTGAGAGACGGAGCCTTCAGTAAAGCTGTGTAACTGCAGTTGCTTGGATTTCACCTTGTAAGATAATATCAATAGAACTAGCTCTGGATAAAGGTATTTGCTACAAGACTAAATGTTCATGTTTCTGTTCATCTTTAAGGTTGTAAAGCAGCCACTGGCACTGAAATTCATGTGTGGAAAATAGGTAGTAGGAGCTTGACTAAACATGAATGAATCTTAGATTGGCCATTACACTACAACAATGATCCAAAACATACATCAAAATACACTCACTGGCCACTTTATTGGGTACACCCATTTAATTGTTAGACTCAAATATCTAATTAGCCAATTGCATGGCTACTTAATGCATTTAACTATGGGAACATGGTCAACGCAATCTATTAAGATCAAAGTGACTTTGATCATGGCTTTTTGTTGGTGCTAGACAAGCATGAGTATTTCAGAAACTGCAGATCTACTGGGATTTTCAGAAAAAATTAACTGAAAAAGAGAAACTATGCCATGAGTGGTAGTTCTGTGGGTAAAAATGATTTGACCAAAATCTCTGAACAATGTTTATAGCTACCTTTTTCATGAAAAATTAAGGTAGTTCTGAAGGCAGAACCACTAACTGAAGTACTAACATTCATTATCTTCCACTTAATAAACATGGGGCCGCGGGCCAGGCGGTGCCCACCCGGCAACTCAACAGGAACAACCCTAGACAGGGCGTCAATCCATCATAGGGCACACACACAATCATACACACAGACACACTAAGGGCTACTTTTAGAGACACCAATTAACCCAACACCTAACAACCTTTGGAATGTGGGAGGAAACCAGAGTACCCGGAGTAAACCCACACAGACACGGAGAGGACATTCAGACTCCAGATTTATGCATCTTAAAGGATATACGTGTTGGTTTTGACCTTCCAATATTCGCAACTCTCGTATTATAGGGGTGATTACATTATAGGAAAAATAACGGGGAGAGCACTGACATCAACATGGCAACGTTTGGAAAGTCAATTGAAGCAGAAGAAATACTGAAAATGGGGGGAGGAGGCAGATCCCAACAAAACAAGATAGACTGGGTGATGGTTATTAAGCTAATACTGCTGGATAGTTTGTGGATTTTAAATGGGTGAATTAATATACATGGGCCAAAAGCGGTGTCTGGCTCTTGAGTCATTTCAGGATCAGCGTATACCCAGTGTCCATCGCTGGAGACAATCTGGCAGATATCACTGCACTTTAACAGTGCTTATTACGTATGTTTACGTTGAGGTTCTCAGCTAAAGCCGTTGAGCATTAGTCAGTGTAAACAGCCATCATAAACAGTCATTTACTGTTTCCATGTAGCATTAGGTTGTGCCAGGGCACAGCGCTGATAAATGAGGTATCTGGAGAGCTTCATGCTTTGAGGAAGGAGGAAAGTGTGACATAGCAGCTATGGATCTGAAACATTTTATGGACCGGATACATTTGCATGCTGGACTGGGCTGCACTCCAGATTCCTTGTACTGTTGGAAGACATGGAGATACTGCAGCAGCAATTATAAACCTGCAGATTACAAAGCACCGAATATTAAAGAGGATTAAACCTGTTCATTAGATAAACGATTTGGGGATCAAACAGATTAATTGTTCATAAGATATTGTAAAGCATGGAGCGTACTCACATGAATGTTATTATGCGGGACAATAGATAGAGCATCACTCTATAAATGGTTGATTAGTTTAAAAAAACGGCCCGCAACTAATGGTCCAGTAAAGGAAATGAGACCATCAAAATGAGCTACCTATAGAACGCATCACTTTCACTTTTAGTGCCTTGTGTAAGGCACTAATTTAAGTGGATGAAACAATAAGCCATTCACAATGAGAACCCTTCCTGAAAAGAACCTGAAGAGGAATAATTCTGTAGAGCCGAAAAAGCAGAGTTATTAGTGTATAATAAGGTCTTCAGAAGTGACCATAGGGTTGGGGGAGACAACAAAGGAAACATGATGGTGTGCTTCTGAAAATGAGGGCAGGTAAAGGGTGGGGGTGATGGAATGGAAGGGATGGAAGCTCTATTGCATTAAGAGGAGGAAATGCAACAAAGAGGGAAAATGTAAGACAAGGACAGTGCGGGTTAAACAGGGGAAAGAGGAAAGACTGGAGTGTTAGACAGACAGATGGAAGCGCACATGGATCATGAAGGAAAGGGGCATCAGCGTGTCAAAAAGTGGAGATGAAATGACGGAAACAGTTGGGTCTCTGAGAAACTTCAGATCAAAGCTAATCCCCATTTTCATTCCTCTCTTCACTCTGATGGACCGATTTTTAGAGTTACCCAGCTCTCATGAGCACTAGATGAGCCTGTGTATCAAATATTCTGTGTAATCTGCCAGAATTGAACCAAACTTTTTTTTTTCTAAACTGATATCCTACCACTGGAAACTGACAAGAAAGGAAGCACTTTAAAATGTCTCCTCTGCCTTATTATACATTCTCAATTTATTCCATATTCTCTTTATGGTACTGAAGTGAGAAAGACCAGTTTGCTCCTAAACACATACTGTATATACGATGCATAGCAATGTTAAAACCACAGACAGCTCTGAGAGAGAGAGAGAGAGGGGAGGGGGGGGGGGGTGGAGGTTAGTGGATGATTTGCCTCATAAAATTCTGTGCTCCCTCTATAAACTTTGCTTTCATTATTTATCGTGTTAGCTGCTAAAATGATTCACAGTCCCTTTTTAATTTGTAATTATTGATGTATTAGTAGTTCCAGTTCTCTGTCTCGCTGTATTTCTCCCCACTTTAAAGAAGGAGGTTCCCACAACGATGCTTAAGCCCTATGTGTTGAGTAGCACAGTGGAAGCTATAGCCATAGTGATGATGGGTTGTTTCAGCAAATGGCTGGACGTCAAACTAGTGGATGATGGAATGGCTGATAAAGTAATAGTCAGTATAAATGAGGGTATTGAGTTCCTCTGGGATGCAACAGGTCAATGAAAGGCCAAGCAGTGAAGACTAGAACCCCACAAAAAAAAACAGCATTTAATGCCAGTGTCGCAATTTTAATTGCAGTTTGATGCTTATTCACATTACAACCCTCTACAGCAACGTTCAAAAAATTATATTAATTACTAAAATTTCATTAGTTAAATACCTGTTTTGATTGAGTGATCAGTCCCTTGAGTAACCTGTATAAAATGTGTACAATATAAAACATCTTCTACACTGCGAAATAATCCCAACCTGCTTCACCCCCACCTTACTCCATGCTCGGTCCTTTGGGCTCTAGGACAAAGTTGTATAAATGCGCAGGTTACCATGGTAACACAAACACCTTTCCTAACCAGGCTAAAGCTACCAGCAATCAATGAAGCTACCAGTGGTAACTCTGAAGGACTTACAAGCCTTTATGACTGAGACCGGTAAGTCTGTGCATGTGGCAATCTGGCAATTTGGATGGCAAATTGTGACGATTTGGATGGCAGGGTCCCAACATGACATCAGAACAAAAAACACATTGACTTAGGGACAGTGTGATTTGTAATTGTTCTTGAGGGATCAGATCAGAGCACTGATCAAAACAGTAAGAACATCTGTGGATGGACTTGGAAAGTCTGTTGCTGACCATAAAATCTGACTGAGCTTGAACAATTCTTGGGGTACGTTCTCCCAAATCGAGCTGTGCAAAGCTGGTAGAGACATATCCAAGAAGACTGATGACTGTATTTAACATAAAAGGCAGCTCCATGAACGATCAAAAGGTGGCAGCTGGTCCCATTTCCAACTGTGTTATTTTAGTTTTTTTTCAGAACTGCTGCCTTTTTTGTTACTTAAATGTACTTAAGAAATATGTAAACAGCCAGAAAAATACATATTCAATTTTCCTTTCCATTCAGTTTTATTAGGTACACCTCTTTGTTTCTACGCTCAGTGCCCATTTGACTAGTTCCACTTACATAAGATACCCAGAAAAACTTTGTAGTTCCACAATTACAGATTGTTTCTCTGCATGCTTTGTTAGTCCACTTTATTCTGTACGGGTGGTGGATCATTCTTAGCACTGCAGTGTTTTCGTGTGTTTACTGTTGGTGTGAGTGGATCAGACTGGAACACTGTGTTCATGCACTGTACTGTGTCTCTATTAGACAAATCTACCATATAGTTCCACCTTGTAAATGTAAAGTCAGAGACAGCAGCAGTCAGAGACTGTTGCTGCACAGTTTGTTAATCATCTTCTAATCCATCATCAGTGATCACAGGATGGTGCCTACATGATGCTGTTTTTTATTCCACCAGTGACATTAAGGTATTTAATAACTCCAGCAGCACTGTTGTGTCTGATCCAATCGTACCAGCACAACACATACATCAGTGTCACTGTTCAGAATGATCCACCATCCAAATAGTACCTGATCTGAGGTGGTCCTGTGGGGGTCCTGTCCATAACAAAAAGACTAAAGCGGACTAACAAGTGGAACTCTACCACTACAAAGTGCATCTTTATATGGTAAGTGGAACTGATCAAATGTGCACTGAGCATAGAAACAAAGAGGTGTACCCCTAATAGTGGAACTAACAATATTGACAATGCGTATAGAAACAGGGAATAAAGTGTTCCTAACAAAGTGATGAATGAGGGTGTATTTCAATAGGTTTGTATTGCATATTGTACAAAAAAAGTACTGTTCAAAACATGCATGTCTTGACTGGTTCTTGGCAAAAGCTAATTTGGGCCAATAAAATACTTAACGACCGATTCCGTCTCTGCCGCCCAAAAATGAATTTAGTAGGAGCTTTTTCCTTACTGAAAACATTTTCAGACACTCTATTGTGAGCACTGCAGCATCTATTATGTCAGACCAGGCTAATCAGGCAAAGTGAAGGCAAAGTGCATCTAGCAGCAGGTACATTTATCAAGCTTGGATGTAGCTCATTATTTGAAAGCATAGAGAGAAATGCATAATTACGGTCACCATAAATTCATTTGTAACATAACTAATATAGGTAGTGCGACTTCCCTTGATTATGATATATACCTGTATGCACACAATGAAATATCTACTTAATGAGCTAAGCATTATTGAGTCAAGGACAGTATTTTTCCTCAGTTCATCAGCTCTGCAGTCTGGCTCTTTGTTCTCAGTAGTGCACGTGCTGCTTCTGACCACAAGGTGGCAATGGCAGTGATATCAGAAATGACATTACGTCAATGGTTCTTATACTATACAGAAAGCTTTTGTTATTGCTTTTTGTGTTCATATGAGTGACTAATTGTTCAATTTAATAATCCCTATATTTAATCTACCATCCTTATAAGATTATGCCCGGGCATGAGCCCATGTTTGAGAAAACAGAATTAAATATCCTATAAAATATAAATCAGGCCAATCAGTATTTTCTTCCAAAGCCATGTGATTAAAGGTCTGATTCATTTGAATAATTTGTAGGCTAAGCATTAAGTTGGAAACACTAGCTCGGTTCCAGTTTTTGTTCAAGCAAGCACAGGCTGATAAATCATTTAATAAAGGGAAGAATGGCCACTGAAATTGAATCAGAACTGGGCTCGGTCTCTGGACATATAACCCAATCAATGCTGCCCTCCTATGGTTTAATTTAGTAACTAACATTAAGAGCGGACTCTTTATCTTGCTTTATTAGATTTATTGTGGCATCTGGATATGACACGTGAGAAAAATAGCAAAAGACAAAAGCAGGACAGTGGCAGTTCTCCAGAGCTTACACGGCTTCTCATGAGGGAAAATGGAGGTGATTAAAAATTTTTAAAGTAGAAAACAAGAACTAACTTTTTTCCCCCCCTTTCTGCTAAAGTTATGCCTTCATTATGGGTAGTCAGCAGTCAGCCAGAGGCGAGACTGGGATTTTCAAAAGCACAGAGCCGTGCTGAATTATTGATAAGCCTGCAGAGCCTGGCATAAACACCCAAACAGCAGCGCGCGCGCACACACTCCCTTACTGCCGTGCGCTCGCATATGCATAGCGCTGGGCATCAACATTTCATGGCTTGTGTGTAGAGCGTGGCTGAAGGAGACAGCAGCTGTCCCTGAGTAAATGAGTTAGAAAAGTGAATCCTATTATTACAGGAGGAGCTTTGCTCCAGGCTCGCGCTACTGCTTCTGCGATTGAGCTGTGAGGCTTAGATCAAAGTACACACTGCTTGCTCGTTCTCTCTCTCTCTCTTACACACGTTCTCTCTCACATTCTCTCTCTCTCTCTATCACATACTCTCACACACACGTTCTCTCTCTCTCTCTATCACATACTCTCTCTCACATTCATTCTCTCTCTCTCTCTCTCTCTCTCTCTCACACACACATTCTCTCTCTCATTCTCTCTCTCACACGTTCTCTCTCACACACTCATTCTCTCTCACACACTCTCTCACACACACACATTCTCTCTCTCTCTCTCTCTCTCTATCACACACATTCTCTCTCTCACACACACATTCTCTCTCCCTCACGGTCTCTCCTACCCTCTCTCTCACGCTCTCTCTCTCTCGCTCTCTCTCTCTCACACACACACACACACACACACACACCTGCCTGAGCAGAGCTAGATCAGGGGAACAGATAAAGTGCAGCAAAGGATAAGAAAGAAGAAAGAGGAACAAATAAGTGGACGCTAGAGCAGAAGCACAGATGCCAGGATGCATCTCAAGGGAGCCAACAGTATAGATATCAAGCAGTGTGTGTGTGTCTAGTAAAAGTAGCCCAATAAGGACCACATGCAGGTGTGCACGTGAACGCGTGTGTGTGTACAAGAGCATATGTTTGTGCAGGTGGGTGCATGCGAGGGGTCACCCCTTTACCTCCCCCAAGTGTACTGGTTGCAGCCGTGTGCAGGATGGGATATTTTATCTCGGCCGACACACCAATCAATCTGGGTGACAGTGATGGAGACCCCCAGCAGCGGCGCTCCTTCTGCCCATCTACTGCCCCTCCACCACACCATCACTGAGCACGAGAACACAGAAAGATCATGTATTATCATTTTACAACAAGATGTCTTGTTGTAGACATCAAATTAATTGTTTATTGTTGAATTAATAAAGTTCATGTTACAATTACTATGAAATTGTATCAATATATAACCACAAGTAGTTTGTTAGTTGAGCCCCAATTTGGGTTAAATTGACTCGAACAACTTTTGATGACTTTAAAAGTTAATGACATTAACAGCAGAGAAATGCGTTGTTTATTTATAAGTTTATTAAATGATGTAACATAAATGCTAAATTCTGAATGAATTCTGAATTAGCTGAATGAACTACAGGTTTGGCTTCAAATGCTTGACCACCTGTAGGGTCATGTTCCAATACCTTTGGCCACATATGGATTTGTGTACCAAAATTTTTGGTCACATGGGTTCATGGCCCAATACTTTTGGCCACCTGTGGGATTGTATCCCAATACTTTTGGCCACCTGTGGGATTGTGTCCCAATACTTTTGGCCACCTGTGGGTTTGTGTAAGTCTCTCTGGATAAGGGTGTCTGCTAAATGCTGGAAATGTGTGAGATATGTGAAGAAAAATTATTTTTTAAAAAGAGGACATTCCTAGTCATTCTGGTGGTACAGATGTTTGACCATATATTAGGACAAATATAAAAAAAAAAAAATACCCTCCCCCTTTTTTAAGGGTTAACTGTGCTTATCCTCACCAGAGTCAAGAGTCCAGGGTTTATACTGGAATTTACTGGAGAAATTACAAGTAGAATTCTACCCAAGATGGAATGCTAGTGCAATGCAGGCACAGCAGGGGTCACTGTTGCAGAGAGGGGGATAATCCTCACATCTGGCTATTTAGGCCCAGCCAATTCCTGATGTATGATGCCTGAACTAACAATGTCACAGCTGGGGTAAACCTCCACGGTGTAGCAGGGGTTTTCTAGACTACTTGTCATACTGGGGTACACACAGAATTTAGTGGGGCACAGCTGTACCACTCTGCTTGCCAATCAGTCATGGGGGCTACAAATGAGCACAAAAATAAGCCTGTTAAACACTAAATGAATTAAGTGATGTAATATGAAAGTAGGCATTATTCTGCCACGGGTGATAAATAAAGAACAAATAAACAAAATAATGTTTTGTTAATTGCATTAAGTTTGTTTATTTACATGATATTTATGCAAATTTTGGAATTGTTACCAAATGCCTTTGTTTTATTGGTCTTATATGGTCTTAAACCTATGCTTTCGGCAGGTTATACAGTTATCTGTAAACAAAACATTTAGATATGAGCTCTTATCATAACAGACCAATTACTGTCCTCCTCTTTCCAGTTTTCCCTATTGCAAATTGGTCCTGTGTGATGCCTGACCTGGCCAGAAGGCACCATCAGATCTTGGGTTACCAAGTTTCCAGTAACCCAATAGTTTTTTTCTTTTTTTTTTTTTTTTATTAAGACCAACATTGATCAAGCCTAGGGTGACAGTGCAAAGGAAAAAACTCATTAATAAACTAATTAATTGCTCATAAAAAATCAGGGCATATTTCTAAATGAAATCTCCAGTAATGAAATATCCCCTAATTTTTGTGAGCAGTGGAGTTATTAGGAACATACAATGGGATGATCAAGACTCAAGAAGGAATCCTTGGGCAGCTCAGATGATATATGCCAGAATGAAACTAAACTCTCTTAATAATTAGCACAAACTTGTTTGAAAGTTGTGAATAGGAAGTTTTTGATGTAATAGTGTCAAATATGTGAAAAAATGGTGGCTAGAATTGCTTCTATTTCTCTTTTCCCCTTATCCCAATTGTAGATTTTCTGTTGCTCTATTGATAGATGTTTTGATTACACAATACTGTGCAAAAGTTTTAGGCCACCAGTACATTTGTTGCATCAATGATATAATGTCCATATATTACAATGTCCACAACTGGACCTACAAAAATTCAGCCTTGAATTCGTCACTTCATAATGTACTTGACTGCTGATCTTCCTATTTTAACGATATTCTAGAGCACTTCTTAACCTTTTCACCCTTTTCCACTTCCTGACAAAGTGGTTTCTTGGTCGCCATCTTTCCAAAGAAACTATTCCTAATCAGCTTCTTCACACTATAAAAGGGTAAACTTGGCAGCCCAGTAAAGCTTCAAGATGCTGCAGTTGTCTTAGTGTGAAGGCTTGCAGCCTATAAACGCTGTTTTTCAGATGTTGTATTTTTTGAATTTCCTGTATTTTCTAATTGTATTATAATGAATACAATGATAGATTACTATATATAATAATTAAACATGGCCATACTACTACTGCTAAAACAATAGTATATTTAATCCAATGGTGGCTCAAGACTTTTGCACAATATGTGTAATATCTATGGAAATATAAATGAAAATGTACTCGAATGCTACAAATACGTCCAAACACACCAATGCAACAATGATTAATGCTTATGCATGAATGATTAGGAGTCAGACAAGAGCTTACAAAGTAGATGCATTTGATTTAAGTTTGGAAATTTTAGTTTTTAATGTAACGGTTTGTGGTACTGTGATTATGCAAGGCAAGCAGGTTTACAGACTATTCAGGGAGCCCTAACTTCCACTACTGTGCCCATTTTGTCCATCATTTTCCATTATGTGTGCAATATCAGCAGAATCCAAATCCTATCTCTGCCCCCCCGGACTAATTTATGACTCTCCTACTCACAAGGAAACCACATTTTCACACACTATTAGCCTGGCACTGATCGGACCGAACACACGGCGTGTGTACGGATACGGGGCACATATATCATTTAGAATAAGGGTCATTAAATATCTGGCACATGCTGCCACTGAACAATTAGCCCACAGCAAAGCTCAAGCTTACCATTGCTCTCTGTCATGGTTTAGCCAGGTGGAGCTCGGTGCTAATGGCTAATTTCAAACAGGAATAAGAATGAACATATCTATTAATGCATGCATAAAAGCAGGCCTATTTGGAAGAAGAGGTGATGCACCTGTTTTTAACGCCAACTACGGTCAAACATGGAACGAGACGGTCCCTGAAGATGCTGATGCAGGAGCAGATGGTCTGGTGCTTAGTCTGGCACAATGAGTGTAGAGGACACTACTCAAAGGCACTTCCTTCAAAAAGCTTAAATGCGAGGCAAGTCAGACGGGATGCTGAGGTAGGAAGAAATCGTGCCATAGTTGAGTAAGTACCATCTTCTTTTCTCACGCATTTTCTGGTGAGAAATCTTCCAAGCAAGAGTGAGAGCACAAAGGGGTGAAATAAATTCAGCAACGTGGGAGTAATCGAACCCCAGGGACCTCTGCTTTTCACACCAGGACTCCATCAGACAGCCTGTCAGGCAGCGTGAGCTAGGGCGGGATTCGTGGCGAAGAGAAGCACAGGATGGGAATGAATTTGCCCCAGTCACGTAGGACGGGCGTCAGATACAAGCCCAAGCAGCAATTCATCACCAACACGAACCCGCCTGTCAAGAGACAAACCATGAAAGAGGGCGGCAGGATGTACAGCTTGTCAAACGACCTAACCCCCCCGCTTCCTTTAAGAGGACCGTAGCCCACCAAAGACTTTCAGAAATGTGTGTGTGGTGGGGGGCCTTTCTCAAACGTATAGCAAACTGGCAAGAGCAGACGCAGAGACCATCATAGTCACACACAGATAGATGATCCTGCTGCTAAGTGAAGCCAAACCAGAGACCAATTATCGCACATAGCCCTCATCTTTTCAGCTGGCAGGATAACCTGTGCCCTCCCAGTCTACGCACACTGGTGGATCCCTGACAGATATCTAGCCCACCTATGGGGCTGACTGCACAAACACAAGTACTTAGCTATCGCAAATCTACAATGTACAACCCGTTAGACTGAGCGATCAATCATAATTAATCACCGACTCTTGCACAAATGTCCATTCAAAGCTGATTGCTTTCACTGGAAGAGACTCACATTTTACGGCCATCTGTGGTAAAGCAGTTCTAATTACATTCTAACCAAACCACAGTTTGTTGTCTCCTGCACATGCTAGTCATGGGGTTCCAGAAATTATCTCAATTCACAGGGTGCAGACAAGCATGTAACCGGTTGCAAGGTTATCACATGGCTAGGTAGGGGTCACTGGTGCAGCACTGGGGTATGATCAACATCATCAAGACTCTCTTTGTTCAAACAAGACAAATTGTGCCTGTGTGATGTGTGGCCCAGCTGGAAGGCACAACTAGGAGTAGTCACTGTGGAAGTGGGCTAGTGAAGTAAGGGGTAATATTTAATGCAATACAGAGCAAGACTTGGGCCATAATTAAACTAGACATACCACATCGCTTATTTGGACCAAAATTCCGCTTAATGGGACCAAAGAACGTAAGAGCAAATAAGAAATATGTACAATCCGTGGTTACCAAAGAAACTCTAAGTCTCTGACATCACTATCCAAAAACTCCCAAGTTTCTCCCCAGCCCTCCACTGCCACCTACAGGTCTTTGCCTAACATTTCCATTTACTACAAAAAA
>JAUZSU010170452.1:0-13204 GCA_034780255.1 Parotocinclus maculicauda | reverse complement strand
ACAGTGATTATTATACTGTATATACACATTGGCTGTTAAACTAGACTGTTGACTGCTGGACATGCTACTGTGATCATGTCCTTGGAAACATGTCCTTGGTTATAGGTCAGAGAGTTAGTTTCATCACACATTCAGATGTGATATATGACAAATGTGTGAGGAACTTATTAAAATGTTTAAAAACAATGTTCCTCAAAGACGTATTGGAAGAGATTTGCATATTTCTCGATCTACTCTAAATAATATCATTGAACAACTCAAGGAATCTGGGGTTGATGTGCATAAAGGGCAAGGGCATAAGTCTAAACTGAAAAGGCATGATTTTCAATCCCTCAGACAGCTCTCCATCAAGAAATGCCATTCAGCAAGAGCTGATGTAACCACCTGGACAGGGGATCACTTCAGTAGGCTTTTATCAAGCACTACAATGTGGAAGAATTCTAAATAAGTCTTATGTTAACCAGGTCCAAAATTGACATAGACTTTTCTGGGCTCAGAGAAATCTAGGATGGACAAACAGACAAAGTCAAAGACAAAAAGGACCATCTACACTATTATCAGCAAAAAGTCCAAAAGGCAGGGTCTGTTTGTCATGTATGTGGTGTCAGTGCCCTTGGCAAAGGTCATTTTCAGTTCTGTGATGGCAGCATTAATGAAGAAAAGTACACTGCAATTTTAGAGCAACGTTAATTTCTTTACATAAATTTTAAAATCCTGGCAAAATACAGAATTCACTTATGATAAGATTTTGTGTTCTGATGTGAGGATATCTGCGACAACTTTAAGCAAGTCACTACCTAGTATAGAAACTATACGTTTTTTATGATTCTTTATTCATATTCTATATGATTGCCACTGACATTTACTTTGCATGGTATTCATCCTGACTGCTGAAATAACTTGGCATCCTAATAGATTAATGGAGTTTTGACTACATTCCTGAGAGATCAGCCATGGCAGGAAATGTCACTGTTAATGGATCTAAATGGCAGCTCAGTCTGCAGTGTGTCCTCATGTTGCTCCATTATTCTCACAGACTCAGTGGTCAGCAAACCTGCAAATTTCCCTGAACAGAATGTGCCACTTGGCTTCATAAGGCCGATATGTGGGCTTGAAAAAATTAGCACAACTAATGAGAAAACAAGAACCCCAGCACCCTTTGGCACCAACACTTCCACAGTATTCTGTGGTCTGTTTTACGAAACGACTACCACTTCAGTAATGTCTAATACGCCACCATTTGCATTCATCTGCTTTCAAAATACAACCACAATGCAACTGAAGTTGAGACATTGTGTAAAAGATAAATAAAAACAGAATATGATGATTTGCAAATCCTTTTCCACCCATATTCAATTTAATACACTACAAAGACAAGGTATGTAATGTTCTTCAATGTTTAATGTTCTTTGTAAATATTCACTCATCTTGATTTTGATGCCTGCAACACGATCCAAAAGAGTTGGGACAGGGGCTACTAAAGACTGGTAAAATTGAGAAATGCTCAAAGAGCACCTGTTTGGAACATTTCATAAATGAACAAGTTAATTTATATATAAAATTAGCATCACCAAAAGGCTCGGTCATTCACAAGCAGGGATGGGGTGAGGATCACCACTTTGAGAACAACTGCGTGAGCAAATAGTCCAACAGTTTAAGAAGAACTGTCTCATCATACAATTTCAAGGAATATAGGGATTTCATAATCTACAGTCCATAATATCACCAAAAGATTCAGAGAATCTGAAAAAAATCTCTGTGAGTAAGCGGCAAGTCCGAAAAACAACATTGAATGCCCATGACTTTCGATCTCTCAGGCGGCACTGCATTAAAAACCAACATCATTCTGTAATGGATATTACCACTTGGGCTCAGGAACACTTCAGAAAACCATTGTCAGTGAACACAGTTCATCGTTCCATCTACAAGTTAAAACTCTACCATGCAAAGTGAAAGCCATATATCAACAACAGCCAGAAACTCATCTGAGATGGACTGACGCAAAGTGGAAAAATATCCTGTGCTCTGATGAGTCCATATTTTAAATTGTTTTCGGAAATCATGGGCATTGTGTCCTCAGGGCCAAGGAGGAAAAGGATTGTTCGGATTGTTATCAGCGCAAAAGCCAGCATCTCTGATTGTATGGGGGTGTGTTAGTGCCCATGACATGGGTAACTTGCACATCTGTGAAGGCACCATTAATGCTGAAAGGTACATACAGGTTTTGCTGTCATCCAAGTAACATCGTTTTCAGGGACGTCCCTGTTTATTTCAGCAAGACAACGACAAGCCACATTCTGCATGTGTTACAACAGCATGGTAAAGTGTGGGTAATAGATTGGCCTGCCTACAGTCCAGACCTGTCTCCCATTAAAAATGTGTGGCACATTATGAAGCACAAAATACAACAACAGAGACCCCGGACTGTTGAGCAACTGAAGTTGCACATTAAGCAAGAATGGTAAATAATTCCACCTACAAAGCTTCACCAATTAGTGTCCTTAGTTTCCAAACACTTATTGAATGTTGTTAAAAGGAGAGGTGATATAACACAGTGGTAAACATGCCCCTGTCCCAACTTTTTTGGAACGTGTTGGAGGCCTCACATTCAAAATGAGTGAATATTTTCAAAAAAACAATAAAGTTTATTAGTTTGAACATTAAATATCTTGTGTTTGTAGTGTATTCAATTGAATATTATATTATATAAAAAGGATTTGCAAATCATCATATTCTGTTTTTATTTATGTTTTACACAACGTCCCAACTTCATGGGACTTTGATGTTGTACATTATTTAGTGAAAAGACAAAACACATCAGGGAGAAAGCACTTTACATGTATTAATGATTAAGGAGTGGCTGTAGGGGGAAGAGTCCCATCTTGTTACCATAATTTTATCTTTGCAAATCCACTGTGACCCACTGATAACTGATATGAGCCATTAGGCTATCATATAGCTTCACTCTAGCTAATGTAGAAGCAATATAATAACATACTTTCATAATAAACTGCACTTTTAATCCTAATTGAAGTTGGAGGTTGAGCATAAATCAATGACAATTGCACATGAAGAGCTTTCAGTTACAGGCCTAAAACTGTGCCTCAAGGACAAAGAGTGACTTTCAGTAGTTTATTCGTTAGATCATTCAGTTTCATACTCCCTTAATCAAATTCAGGGTTGTATGGGAGCCCGGGCCTAACCGGCAGCATAGGGCACAAGGCAGGAACCAACACTAGGCAGAATACATTGTGTACACAAACATTAGAAGCTCAAATTAATCTAAAGCATGTCTTTCGAATGTTGGAGGAAACTGAAATACCCTGAAAAAATCCATGCAGACATGAAAAGAACATGCAAATATAGAACATACATATAGACAGGCAAAGTCCAAGTTCAGGATTGAATCTCTAAAGCTGTGAGGCACCAACATAACACCTTTTAATTATTTTAGTGCAGAGCATCTGGATTAAAGTACTAATACCAGGTTTATATATATTTGATGCACAACTGTAGATATATAAACAATTAAGCAGTATAGTCAATCAAAAAAATTGTATAAAACATAGAAATAAAATCGAATCGTTTCCAAATCGATTTCACATTTCATTACGAAAAGGATTAATTCAGATTTTTTCCACTTATTTTTATTTCCACTTAATTGGAGTGAAAGCCATGGTTGTAATTGGTAAAGATAAGTGACTTTACCTAATCATAATACTATAGCAAGTAGATTAAACCAATACTTTGCTCATTCCCACACTGGTATGTTCATTTAGGAGTACTACACACTGTGACAGTGGTGCATATCCAATGAGCTAACAAATCTTCTTAAAGTCTAAGTGTGGTTCAAGCTGGGTGGCAAACATAACTTGGAAGACAACCCCTTGTGCTGCCTGTAATTCAAGATCCAATAAAAGTTAATGGGACTTGTACCAAGGGCTAAACACCAAACAGCCACACAGAGTCTAAAGCAGGACTCAGTTAGGCCAGAAACTACTGACTTTAGAAAGGAATGAGTTTGGCAGTAGTGGTAATATATTATATAAAAATGCTAAATTGTATTTAAGGATATGTTTTGCACCTTTATATGTATATTTTTCCAGATGATCTGAACCACAGACACAAACTGCTTATCAGATCTATTCATTAAAACACAAGGTATTTGTTTGTTTCATTCACAGTGTAAACATAGGAATCAGATATTGTAATTTAATCTACAGGAGGATCTTGGTAATAAAATTAAATGTTTATAAATTGTATTAACTGAGAATTTGTAATAAATTACTACTATCATCAGAATGGCTGTCTATCCACTGGATGGGTCAGGTCCATTATAAAATTCAATTTCTTTAGGGTATGGATAATGGAACTGATTTACCAGAAGGTGGTGGTGGGGAGATTTTAAAGTGGTGCAGAGAGAGTTTAGGGTTACATAGGCACATAAATCTAGTTTAAGTCTGAGTCACTTATCGGTTAATAGCAGTCAATCGTTAATCATTTCCAATGTACATTAACTGCTTGGGTGTTTGAACACCACAGTGATATAAAGGGCATATACTTATAAAAGGCATTAGTCTCTGGTAGTATCTTGAAGGGACAGTGATTTTGTTGAGACTTCAATTGTAGCCTACTAGAGAAGGGTGCACAAGTGACCATATACTTAAAAAAAAAGACTTAAAAAGCATCACTGAGATGGCACTTCCAGACAGCATGAACTGTATGAATGTATGTGTACAAAAACCGTGAAGAAGGAATATTTTTGGCTCATGTGTATTTGTATATTTTTAGTTAAGTTTTTGTTCAGCAGCACTTTTTCCATTCACTCAAACACTTCAACTTAATCACTACAAAAAGGAAGGTAACATTAGAAAAACACTGCATTGTTTTAATTGTATAATGACCATATCTAGTTATTTCCCAGTCTCTTATTACAAAGTACAATCCCAAATCAGAAAAAGTTGGGACAGTATGGAAAATGTCTATAAAAGCACACACAGTATTTCTTACATTTACTTTGACTTTTATAAAATTGCAGACTTATATAGACTTAGTATGAACCTAAGATTTCATGTTTTGTCTGATCAACTTCATTTGATTTGTTAATAAACATCACAAAAACATTCCCAAAAAAAGCTGTGAGGGCAATTTAGAGCTAATGATGAATTTATAAAAAAATATATATATATATGTCGACAAGTGATCATGAATTGGTACAAAAACAGGATCTACAAAAGGCTGAGTCTTTGAAGAGCAAAGATGGGCAGAGGATCTCCAGTGGTCAACAAATATGTGAGAAATTATTGTATTATGTTTAAAAACAATGTTTTAGGTGGTCTTGTTGATATGCATGGACATCCCAGGAAAAGATGTAATCTTGAAGGAATTAATGTCAATGTACTTTTTCTGCATTTGTGTTGCCATCACAGAACTGAAAAAGATCTTTGCCAATAGCACTAATACAATTCCATAGCAGGACACATCCCGGCTTTTGGATTTGCTGCTGATAACAGTCTGGATGGTACTTTTTGTCTTTGGTCCAGAGCAAAATGTTTCCACTGTGTGATGGTCCATTGTAGATGGTGTTGGTATCACAGATCACAGGTCTTCAGGTTAAGCTTGCACCATTGAAACTTTTGTAGACTGCAATGCCAAGTAATTACTGTGACCTCCCCTTATGCTTATATAGCAGCATCTGGCAGCTTCATCGGCAACCCTTTTACAGTGTGCAGAAGCTTGATCAGGAACTGTCTTTTGTGGAAGGGTAGCAGCCAAGAAACCATTTTTTCAGAAGGAGAATAGAGTGATAATCCTGAAAAAATACTAAAGCTCACAAAGATTGGAATAAATATTGGTGGAAAGTATTATAGAGTGACAAATGCAAGTTTAAATATTTGAGTCCACTCCTAGACAGTATGTTATATGAGATCATTATACCATCGCTAAAGCAACAAATCTAAGGGTAAACTAAGACTTTAGTTCAGTACTGTAGGTTGAGGAACAAATCTGTCTAAGACCTGTTGGGCATTGTGGTGGCTTAATGCTTAAGGTACTAAGACTGTAGGCAAGAAGGTTTATGCTTCAAATCTCACCACAGCCAAGCTGCCTTAACCCACAATTGCTTGACCTGTATAGTATTATCACACCAGTTGTAAGTCACTCTGGATAAGGGCATGTTCTAAATGTAAGGCAATTAATTTCAAACTATTTAGCTTTTTAAAGCCTATATTTAATTGTATTCCTATGATAAACACCATAGCGCAGACAAAAACATACAACTGAGCTGTGTGGCTATATCACTTAGAAAGCAGCGCTTTAGTGCAGGTTAGGGCCTCACAACAGTTCAGCTTATTAATTACACAACGATAAACAGAGGTTTATTGATAAACATATGGCTAAACACTGCTCGGAGATGATCAGCTCCCAGTCATCTGCTGTATTCAAGCAAAAGTGCAAAACTTGTAGTTCATGTAGAACATTTGTTCAAATAGAAGAACCAGGCTGTAAAATTTCTGCTCTTGTATAAGCAGATGGGACTTGTTAATGAACCTATTAGCAAGTTCATTTTTTTATTTGTCATTACTGTGAGATTTCATGTTGCTGACTTATTTCAACTACTATAATGAAAACGTGCATCAATGGATCACTGGATAATTGATAATCTGTCTAGTTTACAGTTTGTTTGCAGGATACTCTCAGCCCTAGAATAAAATGAGATAGAGGCTGATACTGCTTTAGCAGTTTCAGAGCACTGCAAATAAATGACATTTGCTAAGGGCTCTCTCACCTCAGACCCTGGCATATGGACTTATAACTGCTTACAGCCTCTATAGCTCTCCTTGTCTTTGATTCGGCTTATTTTTTTCTAGAATACTAATTAATCTGACCACAATAAACATTTCCACTGTGTGATGGTCCATCATTGATACCTCTGAGCCCAGACAAGTTGACGGTGCTTCTGGGCAAGGTTACCATAATGTTTATAACATAGAGGTTTGCCAGTGTAATCCCTTGCCCATGTGGTTATATAAGCTACTGTTGAATGATGGTCCTTGATACCAGAGAGATCACTGGTATTCAGCTTAAGCTTGCACTCTTGGCCTTTAGGAATTCCTCCTGAATTCCTTGAATCTTTTAATGATATTATGCACTGTAAAGCGAGAAATATGCAAACCCCTTCCAATCTTTCTTTGAGGTACATTGTTACATTGTTGATTTACATATATTTTGTTTGTTGGAAAACCCCTCTGATGTATCTTTGCTAATCAAAGTTTCAGCCTTCCCTGAATGCTACTTTTGTAGCAAATCATGATTATAATCACCTGTTGGCATCACCTGTTTGAAATCATATAATCATTTATTTTTTCTAATCCAATAATAGCTCTAAATTCAATTTTTGGAATGTGTTCCACCCCTGAAATGCAGGAAAGTATCTTTATTAACAAATAAAAACTTAGTAAATCAGACAAAACATGACTTATCTCAGGTGCATACTGTTTGCAATGAAATAAAAATCAGAGAAAATTGTATTTTTATATGCATTGTCCATACTGTCTCAGGTTTTTCTGATAGGCTTCTTCTTATGCTGCGCATGGCAACAGTGATTGATAATAGACTGTGATAATAAAATGTGCTCCTAACTCATCAGTAACTACATTTTCTCTTTTCTTTCAGAGCTGATATTCCGGTACCAGTTTCAGCACCACACATTTAGATGTTCTTCCAGCTCAGCATCACTCTACTGGTGTTCATCAACAGAACCCAGTCCCACCAGAGTGCAGTAACTCCCTCCATCATTTGGACAGTAGGAGACGATGTGCTTCCAAGGATTTTTCACTGAGGACTCATTTTATAATCTAGTTTGCTTATTTTATTACTAATTAAAATTTTATAATTGATTTAAATTATTTACCTAATTTTGCTATAATTTTATATACTTTTAAGTATTTATTTAATTAACATCTAGACCACCCATGGAGGATGGGTCCCCTGTTGGTCCTCCCAAGGATTCTTCCTACCACTTTCAGGGAGTTTTTCCTTTCCACTGCTGCTCAATTGGGGATTGGCCTTTTAAGATAATATAATATCGTAAAACTACTTTGAGACAATGCACCATTGTAAAAAGTGCTATATAAATAAATTTGAATTGAATTAAAAAATAACCAATAATGAGGTGATTTCACACAGGTGATGATGATCACAATTGGGTACAAAAGCAGCATACAGGTAAAGCTGATTATTTGATTAGCAAAGACAGGCAGAGGATCTCCAGTTTGTCAACAAAAGCAATTAGAGAAGTATTGAAAGGCTTAAAAACAATGTGCAAGAAAGATTGGAAGGGATTTTCATATTTCTCCCTCTACAGTGCATAATATTGTTAAACGATTCAATGCATCAGGGGAAATTTCAGTGCAGTCATTTTGAAAATTCTATTAATTTTTGAGTACAGTATAGTGCCGAAGGTAATAAATACTGGAGTATAGTATGTACAGAATATATAAGGGTGTATAAAAGTATTGGAATATAATATAGAACAGTTATATAAAGAATAGGTAAGTCCAGTGATTGGTGTACAGTGTAAGGTATACAGTGGATGGTGAGCACAAGTGTTGAATGGTCCAGTGTTTGTAGTACAGAGTTCAGTGTTCTGTACACACAGTACTGAAGGTGAAGATCATCAATGGTGGGTAGTTGCGTACCAGTGATGCACTGAGCATCTTCACCACCCTTTGTGGGGCCTTCCTGTCTGCCACAGTGGAGCTCCCACACCACACCGTCACACAGTTAGTTAGGATGTGTTCGATGGTGCACAGGTAAAAGCTAGTGAGTATCTGAGGGTCCTTCTTCAGCCTCCTTAAGAATTAGTTATTTAGGAGTTTAATGCTGTATATCGAATAAAGCGATATTCAGGTGTCATGGTGGTTCAAGTGATGAATGTCTTTCCTCACAGCTCCAGAGGTTCCCGGTTTGATCTGAACACCGTCTGTGTGGAGTTTGCATGTTCTCTCTTCCTCTATATGAGTTTTCTCTGGGGACCACACTCCAAAGACCTACATTCATTGTTCTCTCTAGATTGCCATTGATCCTGGGATGACATAATAAATAAACAAAGTTCTACAGGATTTTCATTTCATAGGGCTAAAACTTAAAACAAACTGACTGTGGAAAAAAACAGCAGACATCTGTTAACTGGACAAGTATTCACTTCCCCCTTGTTCAAGTCATTCTTTGCTCCAATTACAACTGCATGCGTTTTTAATTCTAGTCTAAAATATAGAAAATGTTTCATCCAGCTCTGAACATCTGGATACTGAAATTGTTTTCAATTCCTTCTGACAATTGCTCAGCCATTAACGACTGCTGCTTTTGTACCAAATCATGATTACAATCACCTGTTTGAAATCACTTTATTTATATTTTTAAAGGTCCTGTCCTAAGTTTTTTTTAATGAAACAAACAAAAAAAAATAAGATGACCAGACTGAACTGAATAAAAGTTTTAAAATATAATTAAACGTAAGAAACTATGCTTTGTGTAGAGTCATATAAGGTTTAAATCCAACTATAAAACTTAGATAATTTCAGGTTCTCTAAGCAGTCCCCCTGTATCTGACAACTTAATAAATTGTGCTAATTACATTAACAGCAAGAGATCTACAGATCTATGTGATCAAGCATTTCTGTCTGGTTCAGCAGGTTTAAACAATTATGACAAGAGGCATAAATAAAGGCATAAAATACCAATTTATTACTTTGCACAATAACACGAATAGTCCCTGCAGGCTAAAAAAAAGGAAGAGGGGATTTTCTTCTTTTAAAAGGTCACATAGCAATACACCAATTGATGTGGCAACCTGATAGGAAAGGCCAGAGGAAGCCCCAACAAGTCAACAAGAGCGCCCTCTATTGCTAGTAGACACATAGCTCAGAACACTAAAATACAGCACAGAAGCTACACGAAAAAGAAATAAATTACAATACATCTTGTTCAATAACAAATCTTTATATATGAAAGAGGAGAGTTAAAAATCATCATGCTCTCTTAAAATCAGGGGTAGTGAGAAACAATGGTTCAAAAAGGTTAAAAAGAGGTATTCTTTGCACGATCCTGGAGCGTCTGGATGCTGTGAGAATGCGAGTGAGTCATTTTGGACAGGCCACTACATCGCTGCAGAGCGCAAGCCTGGCAGCGACGCGGCTCCTCACTAACCGAACGGAGGGGGTGATGGGTCAAGTCTTGGTGCTCCCGATTGAACAAAAAAAATTACCTCGTTTGAGTTGGAGCTTTCATCAAGACTGGACTTGGCACCTACTCCTAGCATCCAGCATGACCCACAGGAGTTAGTAACTTCTGCCACGGAATTTTCAAATCTTGTTAAAAGACTGGTTAATATTGCTACCCTAGAAACAACACCAACAAAATGAGCAGTCTTGATAAATTCATAAAACCTTTACAGTAGAAATTATTTTCCTTTTTCCAAGACAATAAATATTCTGTATGAGATTTAGGACAATACTCTGGCATGCAGGCGAGCAAAGTCTATAACTGTTAGTTCTCCATGGAGCCTAAAGAGCTAGTCCACCGAATGCACATTCCCACTGATTGACACAAGCAAAATAAAGTACAGAAACACAAATAGCTAAAGGATACCATAGCGACTGCCACACAAAGAAGAATTATAGCTGTTGTCGTTCGGCGTTTGAGTTCTATTGCTCTTCTGTAAAATGGAATGGGAATTATTGTAATATTTCCGTTTAGCAACCAGCTTCAACAGACCCTCATTTGGACAAATCCAGTATACTATGGGCTTGACTTTAGAAAAGTGGTGTCGAAACTTGCGCAACAGTTTTATCGAGCTTATTGCAGGTTATGCCTTGGTCCGGTCCATCTGAATAGGCCTCAAGTCATGCCCTGTACATGCGAGAGCTCAAACTCATTCATAGCAAACCTATGACTTTACAGATGGTTTATTACAAAAGGGTTTTTGCTGAGCTCCTCACCTGACGGTGCACGCTGAGGCCACACGCGATTACACGACCCAGGACAAGCTGCACTGTCGTTCAGTCCCAACAACACAACACGGGCAGTAATGTTAGCAAATGTTCTTAGTCTTCTTCAAATAAAAATAAACTGGACTTTCTATATTGACATGCTAAAATTCACCCACAACAGTGATAACACAGTAAGCGTAAAACTTAAAGATTTAAACAGCCCTAATAATCCCCATGAGCCCTGATTGTCATTTGTCCTGTGTCCAATTTCCAGTCTACCCAGTAATTCACTGGCAGACACGAGGGGCAGAATTTTGACCAAACACAAAACACCCACCCCCCTCCCAAATAAAAAAAAAACAAACCTTTTATACAATAACTCATTACACTTCTAGAACATAATATAATTATAACATAATATAATTAAAACACCTGGAGCCAAAAGGAAGACCACCCAAAGCAATTTGGGCCCCACAACCATGGACAGAATGCTACAACATGCTCAGATACAAACTCAGCCAACACCATCGAAACGACTCCATGATAAATTTGTAACGCAACTGAACTGCTGATGGTCTGATATACATAACAGCAACAACATGAACGACGGTAAGAACAACACTGAGGTTTCTACTCTAACAGTTAAGAGAATCACAAAAAAAGGTTTTATATTAAACTCTTACAAATCTGATCTGACGCTTATGTAGAAATGCATAAAAAGAAAAAGAGTGCCATAATCTCAGAAGTTTTGATCAGCTAGCTTCGTGTTCATAGCCGTGCTAAGGCCACACTCTCACACCTCACCTAGGAGCATCCAAACAAGGACATGCATGTTTCCAACCTCAGCACAAACTGAACATCGCTCGGGCCTTAAGCTCCTTCAGTCAAACAGTTGAGTCTGTGGACTAATGTTGCTGCTACACGTAACCACCAGCTTAGGCAAGCCGGAACACCTCAAGTCTACTGAATTAAGCTTATATAGATGCATTTATATATCATTTATATATGTGTAGCTATAAAAATGAACAGAGGCATTTACAGCAGTATACTCCTTGATTTCCCTTTACAATTCAGTGGCCTGCCATGAAACACCAGCACGCACACCCATGCACACACCAACACACGCACGCAAAATGGGAGAAGAGTATGGGTATGGATACCCAGGTCACCTCGTTTGTAAAAGACTCAATGAAGAAAGTTAAAATACGACCTTAAAAAGGACAAGAGAAAAATACCTCATGCAAGCCCAGCCCCACCCTAAAGACAATGCTAAGTTTCAGCCAACAGCGGCCTGAGGTAAAAGTAGACAAAGTCCAGCTTAGCTAACAGAGCCAGAGCTGTCATGATGAAACGGTGCAGGACTGCCCCCACTCAGTGTATATTACAAAGAAAAAATATGAAAAAATAAAATGTTAAAACTGAAAAATGGCTCAACACATTTCTTTAAACTTTGTGCCTTTGAGACTAGTGGTCTCTCAGTGCAGAACTGCTGGTGGGCGGTTCCTTTTGAGGTCAGCCCTCTGGCTTTGGAACCGCTTTGGTGTGAATGAAGACGTGAGAGAGAGAGAGAGACAGACAAAAATTAAAAGGACATATGGAGATGTATACTGCTCACAGAAATTAGGAGATATTTCAAAATCTCCCATAATTAAATATCCCCTAATTTTTGTAAGCAGGGTATACAGAGAGAAAGAGAAGGAAGGAAGGAGTAGAAGTGCATCTGCTGCTGGTTGAAGCAGTTAGGCGAAGTACATGGTGTGTTGGGTATCATAGTGAATCTGCACTGCCTTGGCGAGGGCCTGAGGATCTCGGCCATTACTCTGGCCTGATACGTGACTGCCCTCCGCACTGTAGGGGAACATGAGAGAACAAATATTACTACGCAGAAAAACCATAGTCATTCTAAATGTTAAATTTTAGCCAAACAAATTTCAGTTACCACATTTGGAGTTATGCAGGCCAAGACACCTTGTCTGTATATTTTAAGCTACATGACTTAATCTATTTAACCAAGGCTTACTCTAAACATTTGAGATTGTTGAATATAGAGGTGTAAGATTTAGACCAAAAAAAAATGTCTATGTCGAAAAAAAAAAAATGTGTATCGATATTTAGATAATACAGTTGATTCCGGTTAAGGGGACCAGCCGCTTATTCGGACCAAATACTAAAGTAACGAAACAAATCTTATTATATACGTGTAATTTTAATCG
>JAUZSU010170441.1:0-24881 GCA_034780255.1 Parotocinclus maculicauda | reverse complement strand
GAGTTTTTGTTGTAGACTTTTACTGAAAAGCATTTTTAATAAACCAACTGTAAATATCATGTTATTGTAGGATTACGTGGGTCTATGTTAAGTGAGTGCATGCCACAGTATATGTGCCCATTGTTGCCATACTGTTTATCCCAAAATATGGTAAATTGTTTCAATACTGTGTATTCCAAAATATGGTAAATTGTTTCAATACTGTGTATCCCAAAGGACATAAATAAATTGTACAATACTTAAACTCAACATTGGAACTTATTAAAGTGAACAATGTCTTCCTCTGAATAGAAATATGTGTAAACACTACCAATCGGGCAACCCTGAAATCAGACGCGTGAAGCAGCCATTCTTCATGACAGCTGATGTTTAAGGCAGAGCTAAATAATGCATGACTGACGTAAACAAAAGTGCCAAAGGCTTTCGTGGATAGACTGAGAGATGGATAGGATTATTTCTCTGTAATTTCCTGTCTGCATTCCTTTCCCATTTGGGTCAAACGACATTTGGAGATATTTAGAATTTATGGTTAACATCCTAAAAATAAACCAAGAGAGGGTCAAGTACTGGCATGAAATCCGCTGGCATTATGAGCAAGCATGTAACATTAAGATCTGTATTTTTAAATAACACAGAATTGGCTGTTATTCTAGGCTGCAATGATATTATCAACACTTCCTGAATGCACAAAATGGCTGACTTGACATGGATACGATTAAATAGTCTTAACTTCTTGTTAGACATGTCACATTGCTGTATGATTGCAATAACATTACTCCCCAGCTTCAAGGGTATAAAATGGTAGATATTTCCATCATTGTGGTGAAATTTGTTTCCCATGATGATTATATAAACAACACAAACACTCATTGTTAAATACTGGTATAACTTATTGTAGCAATTGGTTGCTCCTTGCTGGAGTCTCGGTTTAAATTCCAAACAGAAAGCAACTGCAAACAGCAACAAGTGACTGCGCAGCTTTTTGCCAAAAAGACAGTTCTGAAATCTTAATACTAATTAACAATTTTAGTATCAACTCATCCTTAGTTACACTAATATTTTAATTATTTCCTATTTTGTAGCTCATACACCATGTACCTGACTATGCTATAGGTACTGTATAGATTTTATTTAAAGTAGCAATGTCTCTATGTAATCGCTGAGGTTTTCTAATTAAGAGGAACATTTTTTGTACCTTGTGTGATACCTTGTACCCATGCCAGAACAGCTGTGTTCTTCTTAACCTTTATAATAGATGGCTTGCAACCTATTTTTTTTCTTATTGTTTTTCTATTTATACTCTTGTTTACCTTTTTAGTGCTTCTGATCTCTGTGACCTACCAAACAAGTTTCTAACTTATTCTGTTGGCTAATTAAATCAGATCCATTTTGTTGGCTCTAATGGAGCAAAACAGTCCGCAGACACTAAACATACAATTTATCAGATTATTTATTTTATAATGAGTCCTTTAATATATTAAAGGAAAGTTTTTAACCCTAAAAGATTAACAAAAGTAACCAAAACAAACTAAACAAACATCCTAGGTTCTTTATGTTTTCACATCTTGGCCAAAGAGCAATGGCCCTGTAAGTATGTTTTAGTAAAACCTATTTGTCATTTTTATGGATCAGTCAGAAATGTAGTGGGAAAGTTTCATTTGATTACTTTATTTTCGTCAAGACACTGTTTGCTAGTGCTAAACTCTTTTGTTAAACACTATGCGTGGGTGATTGGAAGTTCATTTGTGATTACATTATCTGTGTCATAGGTACGACTATATTTTACTTGACATGAAGGAGCAATTACCCTGAAGCCATGTTAAATAATAATAATAATAATGTCCATCCTTGATTAACTTCAACACACACCAAGTGGTCAAGTAGCTCAGTGTGTTGATTTATGGATGTTGTCTCACAAAAGTCTGATTATCCAATAAACTAAGGTTTTTTTTTAATTAGCAACATACTGAATAATCATCAACAGTACAAAGTTATGACTTTCTCATTTATTGCTCTCTTATGTGACACTGTCAAATGGTAGCTGTAAAAGCTGATATAAGAATACTTAAAAGATCTATTTAACTATGAGCCCCTGGCACTTTGGATTGACCATTAATCCATGGCTCCATCTATTTTTTTCTGACAACAATATACACAGGTCTTCTAGTAACTTATGTGCAGGCTGACTTAAGAGGAGGCTTATAGCTATAATAATATGATACATATTCTATATGTCCGTTTTACAGATATAATTCTGTATTTCAAATATACTGTATATTAGTTAAGTTTCCTGTTGAAATGTAGCTTAATTTAATTTGGTCAGTCTAAAATACCTTGCAAAATTGTTCTTTACTTTCTCTCATCCATATTGAAATCCTCTGCGGTTAACTCGAAATGTATTTATGTCCAGTGGTTGTCGATTTAACACTTACTCTACTCATTTAAGCCCAGTTGGGCATAAATGCACATCAATGTGTCCTGGCTACTGAGAGTCCTACCATAACTTCTATATTACCCCTTACATACAATAAATCCCAGTGATATACACTTAGTGGTTATTAGTGACCAGCCAGTCTCAGTTAAACACCTATAAATGTTCATTTAACTATACAGACCCTGCATGGGATTGGGTTATGCGGATATAACCAGATGTAAAGTAATTGTTTATGGTAATGCTAGGTCCTATTTCAAGCAGTATGTAAGGTTTGAGAGTCAGAGCTTGGACTGATCAATGGAGAGGAGTCCCATAGCAGAGTATTAAAGTATTTCTATTGCAAAGGCAGACACCATGTACAGGCCACATAGCCAGATAAGACAGAGTCACAGTCACGGTTAGACTGAAGCTCAGCCATGACAAGGATCCAACTGAACCTGATTGGATTCTAGGTCTGAAATAAATGCCAAACGAATGAGACGGGTATGAAACAGAGGCTCACCGGCTGGAACGAGAAAATAAAGAATGTATGTGTGTGAGGGAATAAGACAGACATTCCCATAGTGACAGAGTAAGCAAAGCCTGGGAGCAGCACAAGATTTTAGTGTCACAGTAATATCGGTAATGATTGGACGTTGGTTTTGCATGTGTGATTAAGAAATATATATACAGTATCTCACAAAAGTCAGTACACCCTTCTGAATTTTGTAACTATTTTATTATAACTTAATAAATAGATATGACACTTCATTACATTGTAACATAGTCAGTCTACAGCTTGTATAACAGTGTAAATTTGCTGTGCCCTCAAAATAGGTCAATTAATGTGTTAAACACTGGCAACAAAAGTAAGTACACCCCTCAGTGAAAATGGCCAAATTGTGCCCAAAGTGTCAATATTTTGTATGGCCACCATTATTTTCCAGCACTGCCTTAACCCACTTGAGAATGGTTTCCACTGGAATCCTCTTCCACTCCTCCATGGTGATTCTTGTGCTCCTCCACAGATGCTCAATTGGTTTGGGAACATACTTGGTAAGTCTAGCAGCATTACCCTGAGTTTTTTTTAGCACCGCAGTGGTGTCTTGGAGGTGCATTTAGGGTCGTTATGTTGGAATACTGCCCTGTGGCTCAGTTTCTAAAGGGAGGGGATCATGCTCTGCTTCATTATGTCACAGTACATGTTGCTATTCATGGTTCCCTCAATAAACTGTATCTCCCTACAGCCAGTAGCACTCATGCAGGATAATTAATTATTTTATCTTGGTCTCATCAGACCACAGAATATGGTTCCAATAATCCATGTCCTTAGTCTGCTGGTCTTCAACTGTTTGTGAGCTTTCTTTTGCATCAGCTTTAAAATAGGCTTCTTCTGAAATGACAGCCATGCAGACCCATTTGATACACTGTGAGGCGTATGGTCTGAGCTCTAGTAGGCTGACCCTTCACCCCTTTTAACCTCTGCAGGAATTCTGGCAGCACTCCTACATCTATTTTCAAAAGCCAATCTCTGGATATGATGCTGAGCACTCAACCACTTTGGTCGACCATGGCAAGACCTGTTCTGAATGAAACCTGTCCTGTTAAACCGCTTTATGGTTTTGGCCACTGTGCTGCAGCTCACTTTTAGGGTGTTTGCAATCTTCTTATAGAATAGGCCATCTTTATGTAGAGCAACAATTCCTTTTTTCAGATCCTCAGAGTTTTTTTGCCGTGAGGTACCGTGTTTAACGTCCAGTGATCAGTATGAGACAGTGTAAGTGCAATAACAAACAAATTTAACGCACTTGCTCCCCATTCACGTCTTGTAACGCTATTACGTCACGTGATACCAGGAAGGGAAATTCCAAAAATACTCACTATTTGGCAGCAGTTTAGACATTAATGTCTGTGTGTTAAGTTATTTTGAGGCCACAGCAAATTTACACTGTTATACACACTGTAGACCGACTATTTTACATTGTAATTGAAGTGCCATGTCTTCAGTGTTGTCCCATGTGAGATGTGTACTCACCTTTGTGAAATACTATAAAAAAAATTTGGGCTAATTGGCTGAGAAAAAACGCGCCCTTAACATAAATTTAGTATGAGATAAAATATAAAACAAATCCCTATGACAAACTATTTTTACATGGATTATTTAAACAAAGCATGTGCTACAATTATTTGCAACCCTGCATGTAATCCTCCTCCTTGTGCATGGGGGCAATTTTTGGTCCCCATGCAGGCAAATTTATCACAGTTCCACTCATTGTAACTTATATCTTGCCCTTAGTGTAATATAAACATTTTTAGGTGTTGCAATTTTTTTATCACTTGCCTAAACTCTTGTCTTTCCTATGTTGACAAATGACTTAAGAGAATTTGACCGCAGAACATAGACACACTGCACACTGATCAACTTACATTTACATTTACATTTACGGCATTTAGCAGACGCCCTTATCCAGAGCGACTTACAACTGATACAATCTTACAATTCAAGCAATGGTGGGTTAAGGGCCTTGCTCAGGGACCCAACTGTAGCAGCTTGGCAGAGGTGGGATTTGAACCCTGGACCTTCCAAAGTCCAGTACTTTAACCGCTAGGCTACCACAGTCCACATTCAGACTTAAACTCTGAATTTTATTGTTTCCAGTTCTGAGGGCTGCGACGTCCAGCATCTGCGATATCTGTGATGTGGCGAACGGATTGATGGACGGAAAGCGATGAAACAACTATATAAAACTATTCTTTACAATTGCAAGCCATTGAATCAGCTGGAAGAGATCCAGGGACAAATGCGGTTGATCTTAACAAAGCTTTTGTCCTCTCTAATGGTTTCGACTGCTTGTTCATTAATAATTTTGACTGAGGTGACTCCTGGAGGCAATCAATAGCCTGATCATACTTTAGTTTCAACCTTGACGTAAAACTGAGCGCTCTGAGCAAGGACTAACAGCTCCGGTCTGGGCGTCAATAACACTGCGCGTATCGCGGAGCAAATGCAATACAATCGCACTTAATTATTTCACACAGATTATTAGCATTATTAGTAAATGGAAAGTCAAATCTAATTCTATTGGCACACTCTGGATGTGTTGTGCAAATTTCCGAAGCGTTCAAACAGATGATAAAATAATTCAATTAGAAGATTGCATTCTATAACAGGGAACAAAGTGGATCCATTTGCTGCCTCCATCTTTGATTAACATAATTAAAAGAGAAAAAAGCCTGGGCCATTATTCGCACTCTAAAAGCATAGCAAAACACTAGCACTGTAATCCAAGATCTTTCAGTCCCTCACACTCCAATTGATTGGCCTGTAACTGAGAACTTGTTTATGGCACACAAGGCAATACTTAACAGAAATGTTGACATTAACCCTCTATAATTATGGTATTGATGAGCACGGAGTCTGATGTCAATTCTACTGAACGGAACGGATGAGCAAACACGATCACTTCAGACTACAGTAAACCGTCCTGCAGTACAATATTTCTGCATCGCTGCATCCGACGCCCAAATTATCGCATTTCCCGTGCTCGCCATACGTACAGAAGGACCACTTCAATCCTGATAATAAGCTTTTTTTTTTTTAGCAAGACGGCCCATTCGAGATGAGATATTTAGATGAATCGAAAAGCACACCTTCTGAATTACTCCTGCAAGCTGTTTTCCATTGCCTTCTGACCTCCTCGAGAATCTGCAGCCCCTCCGCTGATTACGCTTCCACGGGACCGTAAATTAAACAAACAGGATTCACATCTAGGCCGTAATTTTAATGAATCCACATTTCAGAGACACCTCAGGAATAGCACTGACGATTCATCACTACGGCGGAGGAGTCGGGTCTGCGGTGAACGTCGACATGTGGTGCTCATGTGGTTTTTTCCACTTATATGTTTCCATTATGAGGTAATAGTCATTGTGCTGTGTAGTACGCAACAAGGAATGTTGTGCTTAGCTGTTTAACCTCTCGACATGCTAGAATAATTCATAATTTTGAATCACTATGATGAACCCACTCGTATGTGCAGCGGTTTGGGGCCCCTCGTACCTCAGGAGGCCCCTCTGAAGGTTCTGAATTCTAAGGGCTTATAAAGGCTTCTTGTTTTTTAGTGGCAACAAACAGTACTGTTACATACCTACCAGCCACTTTATTAGTATCAGTAGGACCCCCCTATTTCCTTCAATCAAGTGCCGTAATTTTTCGTGGCCTAGATTTAACAAGGTGATGCCAAAATTCCTCCGAGATTTTGGTCCATATTGACATTATAGTATCACGGAGTTGCTGCAGTCTGAGATTATGAGATTGTGCATCATTGTGAGATTATCCTAAAAAAAGTATCCATCAGAAGATGGAACACTATGCTCATGAAGGGGTCACATGGTCAGCAACAATACTCTGGTAGGCTGTACCATTTAAACAATGCTCAATTGGTATTATTAACCAAAAGTGTGCCAATAAAATATCCCCCCCATCATTACATCACCATCACCAACCGTTATTACAAAATGAGATGGATCGATGTTCGGACTTTACCACCCAAACGCTGCAGCAGAAACCGAGACTCAACATTTTTCCAATTTTCTGTGCAAATGTCGACCTGAGTTGGATGTTCTTAGTTGATATTAGCACAACCTGATGTGGTTCTCCTGCTGTAGCCCATCTGCTTTAAGGTTGCTGTGCATTCAGAGATGCTCCTCTACATTCCTCAGTTGTAACGAGTGGTTATTTGAATTATTGTTGCTCAAACCAGTCTGGCCATTATGCTATGACCTCTTTTTAATCAAGACAACCCTAACTGAATAGCTTCTCTTTATTTGACCATTTTCTGTAAACCCTAGTTGCCTTTGTGTGAAAATCAAAGCAAATCAGCAGTTTTTGAAAAAGTCAGACCCTCCCACATGTCACCAACAACCATGTCATGTTTAAAGTCCCCTTAAATCGTCTTTCTTCGCCTTTTTTAATGCTCAAACTTCATAAGGATATCTTAACCAAGTCTATATGACTCAATGGGTTGACTTGCTGCCGACTTTAGCTTCTGTTGCATTTAAACTACACTGCTCATAAAAATTAGAGGATATTATGAAGAGGATCCCGCAAGAACTGCTGGATAATCTGATCCTGTCCATATCCCATCACTGTCAGGGTGTTTTGGCACTCTTGGTGACACCCTACTGAACAGTCAATATGGGGGCACTCTCGTCCAATTTAACATGTTTTTGTTCACCCTATGAATACATCACTTGCTACCCAATCACCATAATGAGTTTGCATCTAATTATTTAATCAAACATCTTTTTTACTTTTCATTTATTTGTCTGAGGATCTTATTTAAGAAAATAAAATTAATTCAATTTCAATCGCTTCATATTCATTGCGATATCCCCTCATTTTTGTAAGCAGTGTATTATTATACACTTATTCATAGATAACATTTAAATCAAGCATACTGTTTAATAATTTAACACGTAACCGCTAGGCTGCCCAAGCAGGTTGGGTGTCTTTTTGAGTCTTGGTTTCTTCCTTATAACATTTTCTGGGTTTCTCCTTTCCACTGTCACCCTAGGCTTGCTCAATTAGGGCTGTAGACCTAGATAGTTATAAAGCTGCTTTGAGACAATGTTTTGTTTAAAAACAATGCTCTATTAAAAATGTGACTTGGCTTCATGTTTATGCTGTAGCCCTGTGTTACTGGGATTGGTGCTAACCAGGACATATTTACATTAAAAGCTTAATGAAGCATAAATGTTTGCAATTTTGATTAGTTCAATGCTAATGATATCTGCGAAATCATTTCAACTGTTCCACAATGCCCTAATGCAGTCCATGCCAGGAATTCTATAAAAGATGCATTTTATATGAAATGAATACACCATATTATAGATCAAAATTGAAAAGTGTGTCAAGACTATTGGTTATATCCTACAGCCAGGCTCATTGTGATCCATTGTGTAGCGCTTATGAACAAATGAAACACTTAGGGCAAGACCAACGCATTATGGAGTGAGGTAGGAGTTAAATCAATAGAAATAAGACACCCTACCAGATATTTTAACTGATACATGGAGAGGGAAGGAAATAAACGAGCCTAGCAACGCAATGACTGCAGCCTGCTGACTGCAAGCAGCCTTCATTAAGCCACAAGAGGGGAGCGAGATATAGACAGATAGACGGAGAGATGGAGAGCAAAGATACAAGATACCCTGAACCTCCAAACCTGGACATGACCCTCACGTTTGATAGCCGATGCAGAAGCCGAGGAGATGAGTTCCCATGTTTATAGACTACTTTTAACCCCTCTCGCTCGTTCTAATCTCTTCCTGAGAATCAAAGGACAGCATCATGTCCAGTCGCAACACAGCACCCAAATCCTTCCAGACAGCCTGGGCTTTGTAGCTGGCTTTGTCCTTCATCCACATACAGACATACACACACGAGCGTCTCCTCTCACGAGGGGGGCAAGCTCCACGTTCCTGGTCCCCGGCTCTTAGTCTACGTGTTTTTGCTCCAGAGACTTTATCCAGTTTCATCTTCTACCTAGGTCTCAACATTTCACCCATCGCATCGAACCCAGCATGAGCTTTATCCCGTTTTTGCAATGGCAAAACGGCACGGAGGTGCCAGGAAATGGAAGGGCTCGTTCTTCATCCTGGAGATTTCTCTCGATCCTCAATTCCTCTCATCTCCTGCCCTTCAGATCCTTTTAAACTCCCCACATGGTGCCACCTGTAGGGGCCAAATACCCAGGCCCATGATTAGCTTGTCAGGGTTGGTTAAGTTAAGAAACAGCATAGTTTCTTCAAGGCACGACCCCTGAACCGCCTGGCCACGCCTGTCTCTTCTTCTGTTTTTGCAGAGAGTGTGTGGCCCTGACCCCAGGCCCTGGCTTAGTCTCAGGCTAATGAATTTGGCCCGATTCATCAAGGCTGTGCAGATTGAATCAAAGTGACACGCGAGGCCGAGCCAACTGCGAGAAAGTCACGAGCTCGTTCGCAGGCTTTAATGCTTGTTGCCCGCAGCATCTGGCAAACAAATAAAACAGGCAAAGCTGTAAAACCGCAGCATAAAGAAGAAAACACGAAGGGTAATGAGGTAATAAGAAAATAACGTATAAAACAGTTTATTACGTTAGCAGAGTAATTAAAAGCTCAGGGGGAAAATCAGACACCTCCCATTAGAGTGAGTGTTTGATCAAAGGAAAGACGTTCTGGGTGTAGAGTTATAATTTCAGATTGAAAACGAAGGTGAATCTACATCGAATGATTGAGCCATGTCCTGTAAACTCTATGCATGTGTTATTGATTTTTCCATCTACCGACAGTACACTCCATGCCTTCTATCTCTGCAGTGTTCATTATCTCATGTTAGGTATTACTGGAGAAGATAAGACCCCCCACCCCTCATCACCTATTTGGTGAGCTTTTCTCTCTCCATCTGCATATCTCTTTCAATACATACAATTTTCTTTTCTGGGTGAAACAATGTCTGCAGCTTTAACCTACAGCCGTCTCGCATCCACGACAACGTCCACCCCATTGCCACCCTTCATTTTACTTCTACGCTCATTAGCTGTCAGCGAGGGCCAGGCGCTTGGACACTAATACAACTAGGTGTAATTATAATAAGAAATACACACAACACAGATACACGGCATGTCAGAAAGGTGTGTGCTGTGTACGTTTGAGCACAGGCATACATCTTTGCTCACTTCAGTGAACCCAGGCCTCATCAGAGTCCAGCACTGAAATCACTGCAGCTGCAATAAACGCTTCATATTCCTATTTATTGCCTCCCCAACGCTCCGGACTGACTCCTGCTTTATTGGGGCCACCCTCATGAATACAAGAGGGAATGAGACAGCGTGGACAGAAATTGTGGGGGATGGGACAGAGAGAATAGACAAGACGGCCATCGTCATAATTCTGCACCATACAGATAAGACTTAAAAATAAAACTGGCTTAAGAAGCAAAAAATGAATAGTAAGTTATAATGAGCGTATTATATTTGAATCAAATGTAATAGCTTATTGTAAATTTGGACTCACATTGGTGTTATTATGGATATTTAATTCATGAGTGAGGTCCAGACTGGAAATTAGACAAAGGTGAGATGAGGCTGAAGGTTGAGATTTCTCCAAGGATGACACGCAGTGACTGATATCCTCATTACACGGCCATGAGAAAGCGGAAACGAGACCAAGCGACCGTAACGAGGAACGAACGTGCACATACAGCATTTACATTTTACATTTACATTTAGGTATTTAGCAGACACCCTTAACCAGAGCGTCTTACTACTGATGCAAGCTTACAATCGAAGAGATTTGTGGGTTAAAGGTCTTGTTCGAGGTCCCAAACCAGCAGCTTGGTAAAGGTGGGATTTGATCCGATAGCTGTACAGTAGAACCTTGGAATTCAAACTTAATTTGGATTTGTTTCCCCATAAAAAGTAAGGTAAATAGAATTAATCAGGTCCCGACCCCCAAATTACTGTTTTGTTATTCCTATATTTTTATGTAATTCATGAATAAAAGCATGAGTAAAGGAAAGCAAAACATAAAATCAATAAATATATGGCATAAGTGAAACTAAAGTGATGCATTATAATGAATAATGATGCATTATAATCAGTGGTGGTGTGACTGAGGGTGTGTCTGAAATCATAAACTGATATAATATAATATACATAATATAATAATACAGTGTTCCCTCGCCACTTCGCGGTTCACTTTTCGCGGGTTTTCTGAAAATATTAATGGAAAAAAATATATCATGAATTTTCGCTGTTTCACGGATTTGATGAACTTGTAAATCAATAAAAAAAATCACAACATTTATAAAAATATATTAAAAATATTAATTCTAACAATAAAGGAATGTTATAAATATTATGATTGACAGTAAATAGCGTATTTACTGAGCGGATGAATACCCAAACGTTCTTCAAGTTCTACAGCTAAAATAGTGTAGAAATACTTATAGCGTCCCTACTTCGCAAATTTTCGTTTATCACGGGTGGTCCTGGAACGTAACCCCCGCCATAAACGAGGGAAAACTGTGTATATATATGTATAGATTATGAGTGCTTGTTTTGGTTTTCATGGCAATTGGCAAACCGGATTGGTGAATTAAAATCGCACTCTGTTTACCACATAAGCGTTCTATTTGGTGTAGTTTGAAGACAGAATTTTTGTCGAATTTGTGGTCTAAAAAAATCAAATGAACCATTCAATATCCCAGTTGATCATTTAAAAAGGTTTTTTTTTGTGCTGGTCTTCTATGGCACAACTGTAGCAGAGTATTTTACCAGGCGTCTCTGCATTGACTCCCCATCACATATAGTATTTCGATATAGTAAACAGAATAAAAACAGTTAAGGCACTGTACAGTGTATGATGTTACAGAACACAGTACTGGACTAAACTGAATGACCATATTTGACACAATAATTATGATGATTTCTTTTGGTAACTGCTTGTTTTTGTACTGTTACGCTGATATGGCAGAGCATTCTGCTTCTCCTGCCCTCCTTCTATCACTCTCTGCAATGGGTTCTCATCTAATAAATTGTTTTTTTGTGTGAAGCATGGCAAGACAACGACCAATGGACCACATCATCAAGCGACTCACTCACAAGAAAGCTTGCTCATTAGCTCACGTTCGGACTAAAGACTGTTCTAACTCGGTTGATGTGTTTACAGACTTTTAAGTGTAAGGTACGTATTGCTGTGGATGATGACTTTGCGTTGCGTATTTGTAAACGGCATGCACGTGAGTGTACTATTCTAAATAACATTGAAAATACCCTTTCGATTTACATTACAGTAGAATAAAAAGACTATGCGATTAAGGTAATGTCTCTTGAGCGTCCATTTCTGTGAGCTATATCAAGCAAGTTAACATTCCATTATCACTTCCATTATGTTATGCTCATGCTCCTAACTGCTAAAATCCATTTGTGGTCTCGTTGGCACAAATTACGAGTGTTAACGCACTGATTTTTCACACAGATTTCGCTGTGTTCATACATTTCTGGAACTTTTCGTTTCTAGCCAATTTAAGTGGAACTGACTGCCAGGCATAATTCAGCAACATTAGAGAGGAAGAAGTCATTTGATACTCGTAGAAGGCACTTGCCCCTGGCCGGTATGCTTTATGTCCAGCGCTAATACCAAATAATATAGAGTAACTGTAATATTTCGGTCCCTGCACTGAGAGGCTGTATTTTGCATCGCAGGCTCAGTGGGTATATAATACACACACGTAAAACATAACTAGTTCTGGGACTGCGGTGGTGCAGCGGTTAAGGTATTGGCCTACTGATCAGAGGCTGCCAAGCTGCCATTTCTGGACCCTTGAGCAGCTACGAAATGCTTTATTCTCCTACGTGCTTACAATGGAAAGTCCAACATTGAGCACTAGAATAACATTCAGAACTACAAACATTGGTCAAACATCTGCATGAAGCCTGTAACCAGATCTGTTCTCTCCCAAATTAAGTTGCAGGACTGGAATAAGAGCTGTGCGGCTCTGCAAAAACCGAACACTTGGGGATGAGTACAGGAGAAGATGTGGAAAAGATGGAGACAGAAAGAGAGACAGAGAGACAGGAGCAGCCAAACTGCATTGTGACTTTGTACTGAAATGTAAAAACCACAACCCCTGGTTAACAATCTGTGGTGCTGGTGGCCTGGTGGTGTCTGCACTGGAAGAAGATTGATGTGCTCAATCAACAAATTTATCCAGCAATGTTTACAATGTGACTGTAGCGCCGGATCCGCTTGGCTGCACTTTATTTTTGGAAAGGCAGCCCGACTAATTCGTTTTGATTCAGTAAATAATTGGCTATGGCCAAACTCCCCCTGATATATTCCCATGTCCTGACTGATGCACGAGGAACTCGGCGTGCCCGTTTAGCATGCACAGACCCGACGCTCGCCAGAGCCACGGCGCGGTCCCTCTGACAGCTGCTCGGGCTGAACACAATCTTAAAGCAGTTATGAATTACTGCTGACCCCCTCTCCCTGCCCCCACGCACCAGCATGCTAGACGCAAGCATATTGAAAGTCATCAGGCTGCGGTAGTCATTCTTTTTGGCATGATGTGCTTGCAGTAACGGTGTTGGGGGAGGATTAGTTGCAATCATTGGATAAAAAAGCTGGGGGTTCACCAGTATGATATTTGCAGCACAAGGTTTATAAAAAGCTTGACAAAAACAATGGCTGTATTTGTTTGCCATATTGCATATAGAGCAATGCAAAAGTCTTCATTCATTTGATTAGATGCCCATTGTTTTGGCGACGGTGTAAAAACCAAAAGTAATTATTAGGAATTATTATAAACATATCAGTCTCTTTATTAGAATATAAAATGAAAATGCAGGACATTTGTATTTTAAAAAAACTGAAGAAAGTAATTTGACCTCCGAAACAATACCAGCATCTGTAAGCTTCACCGGGTTGCCAAGTCTGAAGAAGCATGATTAGGAATGGTTTACAGGAGGAAACATTTACATTTACATTATTTAGCAGACTCCCTTATCCAGAGAGACTTACAAATTAATACAGTCTTACAGTCCAAGCAATTGTGGGTTAAGGGCCTTGCTCAGGGACCCAACTGTGGCAAAGGTGAGATTTGAACCCTGGAACTTCTGGTCCATAGTCCAATTCCTTAACCACTAGTCCACCACAGTCCGATAACCACTTTTTCAAAATGGGAAGAGGCTAACATGACAAGGCTAGCATGCTAAAGCTCACAAATTTCAGACTGAAGATCAGTGGAAGAGAGTATTATGCAGTGACAAATCCAAGTTTAAAAATGTCAGTGGGGAGGTGGTGTCTCACTGAATACACAAACAAACCAGCAACAGTACAAGGAATTCAGTACCAGGTATAACAAACACTGATACATCCAGTACTCTGCAGTCTTAGACCACCTTAGATTTAATGTCTTAACAATGCTACAAAGAACCTAGGGGCAGCACAGTGGCTCGGGGGGTAGCACCCGGGTCCCCGGTCTAATACCAAGGTGGAGTGGTCTGGATCCTTTCTGTGTGGAGTCTGCATGTCCTTTGTGTCTGTGTGGGTTTACTCCAGGTACTCCGGTTTCCTCCCACAGTCCAAGACATGCATGTTAGGTTAATTCATGTCTCTAGAGTGGCCCTTATTGTATGACTGTGTGTGTGCCCTACGATGGATTGGTACCCCGTCTGGGGTTGTTCCTGCCTTTGCACCCAGAGTTGCCGGGTGGGCACCGGCTGGCCCGCGACCCTGCGTAAATTAAGCAGAAGATAATGAATGGAAAATATATAATAAACTTATATAATTATTTGTTAGTCACTTTACTAGAATACAACCAGAAATTACAGAACATTTGTAGGCAGAATTAAAAATAAATAATTAAATATAAACAGAAAAAAATCCAGAGACCCGATTTAAATATGTGAATATGACAGAGGCATTGTAGGATCACATGGACAGGACATTCTAAGTCTAAATAAGAACTCTGGGAGGTGTTGAAAGGTAGAGAACTCTTTCTGAATGGTAAGCAGTCATGTAAACACTTTTCCACAAGGCCAAAATATGCTAAAAAAAAGATTGGAATTAAGACCAGTGGAAAAAGTACTATAGCAAATCTGAGTAAAATTCTTTTTAACAATATGTTATATATGGTCATAATTCCATTGCTAAAACAACAAATCGAATGGTGGTACACTATGGGATTCCCTCAAGCGACTAAAGAATTTGCAAGAGGCTTTGGCCGTCTTTTGCGCTAAAACTGCTGCCATTCGTCTCTGGGCATCAATTAAGAGCCGGCAGCCGAACTGTATGACATGCTAATGTCAGCCACACGTTCTCCATTATGGTCAAAACAGTCACTCCAAGATCTGCAGAGTGCTTTTTTTCTATTTCCATTCCAAGCTAATCCACATTCATTGCCATTATGTGTAATTGTATGGCTCCGCTTTTCAATAAGAAATTGAACATGGAACATCAAGGAGCCCGTCTCGCACAAAAGTGTTTCCACTCAGTCATAAACAATAAAGCTATACAGTTATATCCTTTCTATGTGCTGGCTAATAGTGAAGCGAAAAAACGGTATGCTAATGGTTTTTCAATCAGTCTGACACCATATAAATGTATGCAAAGTTCACTGAAGGTAGGACATCTAATCAGGCCTATTCATCAAAGTGTTGGCTTTAGGTTATGCTGGCCAGGTTCTTTATTAGCCCGGCTGGCCAGGAAAGGGGTGGTGGGGTTGGGAGGTGGACAATGAAAAGGTTAGAAGGATGAAAGCTAGGATACTCTTCACTCATGTAGCCCTTCCACGTCTCTTCAATAATTAACCAAAGGACTTTGCTTTGGCCTTTTTAGCCCTTTGAAATGCATATCAAACATAATATTGATATCCCACCCAAATCCTTCTGTACTTATATGCAGTTTGTCTATGCAAATGTCAGTGGGCAGGTGGTGTTTCACTGAATACAGACAAACCAGCAACAGTACAAGTGATGGGCATTTCTACTCTTCACACACAATGGATTTAGTCATCATTTAAGGTATAACCAACACCGACACACAAAGTAACGAGCAAACGTCCTAGACAAGGCATAATGAGCATATAATTATAATTCAGTCTCTTATTAGAAGACAACCAGAAATATATAGGGTATTTGTATCCAGTATTAAAAGTAGAAAGAAATTCACAAGGGCAGACCTGAACATTACAGAGGGAGTGTAGAATCACGTGGCCAGAGACAGAAATAAATAAATAAAATAAAAGCCCAAGTCTAAAGAAGAACTCAGGAAAGTACTGAAAGAAGCATAGCATAATTTAGCAGAAGACGACTTCAGAAAACTTCCTAAAGAATTCGAGATGTGCGTAGTGCCAAGGGAAGTCAAATTATTTAATGACTTTTGCTCAAAGAAGTCATTTTGTTCTGAAAATTGGGTAATTACGTGTACATGTTGCCTGTATTTGCAGCAATTTTGCAATTTTAGACGGTCATTATATATATATATATATATACCATTGTTAACATTTCTAATGGTGACCTTATTTTTTTTACTGTCCTGTAAAAATTATGTTTGAATATTTTTTTTACTTAACAGCATTGTGTTAAAAGTACTCTGTCACGTGGATGAGATTTAAAATCTGTCTAACTGCACTTCTGGAAAAGGATTAGGAAGAAACCAATTTTTTATTATTTAAGATTTTTCTGCATTTATTTCAATAACTATTATAATACCTAATGTTTTAAGACTGAATAATGTTGACTTGGCCTCCCAATGGTCCCTTTATCTCAGTCCGTCTGCGTGATGTGCTGGACAAACAAGCCTGATCCATGGAGGCCACACTTCGCAACTTACTAGACTTGTTGCGTTGTTTTGCGGAGAACGTCCTGACACCTGAAACCACAGGACACCTTTAGATGTCTTATGGAGTCCATGCCACGACAGGTCAGAGGCTCAGCAGCACGAGGCGGATCTACACATCTAGGCAGGTGGTGTTAATGTCATAGCTGATGGGTGTACAGGCCTGTGTCATTAACTTGAGTAACTGCAAATGACAATGAATAATCAGTTCTAAATTCTGCATGGACTAAAAAACTGAAAGTGAATTTCTGGTAACAATCCTTGTCATAAATATGAAAAAGGATCTCATAAATCAGCATTAGTTAATCTGCATTTCTAAATTCACAAAGCATCAAAATATGTTTGGAGTTCAGGGACTTTTCGGGCAATGTAATAATTGATTACTTTCAAGTGCCCCACATACTCGAGATTTGGAGGGCCTTGCTACAACAGTATATTGTGAAATGACTTCCACTTCATTTTCAATCTTATTAAAATGCCTCAAGATTGTCTGGATGGGGTTAATTGGAAGTGGCTAATAACAAAAACGTAACATTTTCCTCTCTAGACTGATTACATAAATAAAATAATCAAGCAGGGGTACTTTAACCTTATTTATAATAGACGCAGATAGTACTTTTCATTGTCTCTCTCTTGGTCCATATAACGGATGACTTCATATGCATTCGCCTGCCACTTTATTAGATACAACTGTTCGACTACACAAATAACCAATCAGCCAATCACATGGCAGCAGTTCAGTGCATTTAGGCATGTGGACATGGTCAAGACGACCTGCTGAAGTTCAAGCCAAACATCAGTGTCGCAGATGATCAGAAGGTGATTATGGGCATCTGTTATCATGTGCATGTGTTTCTCAAATTAATAAAATAGAGTTACTATAGAATCAAATCAGAATCAGTTTACTTTATGCCAGCATGGCTTGCGTTGCTGAAATACACAAACACTATTAAATGCTTTAATTAATCCAAATACAATTAATACTGCTCATGAAAATGTAATATCCCCTCGTTTTTGTGAGCATTGCATACAGCATTTTGTTTTGTCATATTCATGTCATTTTGTGCCGATGCAGATCATGCCTACATGTTTCTATCGTCTGTGCTGGAAAGTAACTAGCCTGCATTTGTGCTCCTTCATATTTAGCAGACAGACAGAGCGGACTGTGGACTCTGGGATGGGAAATGGAGAATGACAACGCAGGAGGAAGTCAGCATCTGCAGTCGGGCGTGATTGTCGGGGTCCAGTCGGAGACAATCACATAATGTATCATTCATATTGCTGCAGCGCCGCTGTTACAGTCCTCGTTCTCGCCATCCTTGCTCGGGCATGAATAAGAACCCGACAAACACTCCCCGTCGTCACATTCCAAACCCATCAGTCTCTCAACATGGCTGTCCCTCAATTTGTCACCTAGTGGACATGATTTCTGACTGACTGGCACAGCAAGACACACACACACACGTTTAGGCACTTACATATTGCTACGGCATATACATCATAGAAACGCAAATGCTTAGGAGGTTTTTTAAAAAAGCAGAGGGATATCAATGGGGGAGAAGGAAAAAATAGAATTTCTCTCTCAGTGTGACACAATTATTAATTTGAAAAAAGTATTAATGTTTAATTTGTACACACTGTACAATCAAAGTAAGACGAAATATAATTCTGGATTTCTTGACCTCTATTTTGTCTAATGAATGCAGGCGTTCTTTATTTCCCCCTAGTAATGGCAGAAAATGATTCTTCATTTTAAAACCTAATCACAAGCCACCATTAAAGCTAGGTGTGGGATATTGCCAGAGCTTGGGGCTGATTATCATTCTGAATGAAAGGACTGTTTGGTGCTGTCCCATGGGGCAAGGAGTCATTCTTCAAGGTGACGCATTTCACAAGAGGAATACATTTGCGATTTGCAATTGAAAGGAGTCAAATATACATGAATTTCCAGCACCGGTTGGGACAGAGAGATCCCCACGTATATTCCCAGCTGCCTGGACTGCCCAGATCCTTTCTACGAGAAGGCCAAATCTGTTTGCACCTTTAATCTCACTGAAATATTATGAAATATGATGGCAAGACCACATAAATGGACAAACGAACTCATAGGACTGAATAGCGGACCTGTCTGAAGTGGGCTGCAGGTAGGACGGAGCCAAAAGGCCAAAATGACGTGCAAAATTAACGAGTCAGCTGAAATCTCATTTGGACGCAGGAAATGTTATTGACATTCTAAACTTGAGCTAGGTTCAGGGTTAGAGGAAAGAAAATTTGCACGATGAGCTGAATGAGAAAATCCTATTTCAGTCTACAGCAAGCTCCGGCTGAGAAAAATTGGCAAATCATAGAGTAATCACCTTATCCATCATGGTAATCCTGCAGATACACATGGGGCTTTGGGAGTGCGAGATCCTTCCCCTCATTTTCAAGAAAGTTATTCACTCTGGGCAGCACAGGTATTCACCATAGGCTTTTGTGGAAGATCTGGGATGCAGAAAGTAATGGGGTAATATGATTAGGTCTAAGCTAAGGTCCTAGTTTCCTAAACGGGTATGTGCAAATATTAAAAAATGTCAAGAAGGCTGCAAAACAAGCATCACGCCAGACATTACTGATACATGATTGCGCTTGTTCAAACTGGACTTTGTCATTTTATTTACTATTTGATGCCATGCAACGAAGACAGAAGCGCTGCCTGAAAAAAAGAATGCAAACGTCGTTGCACTCATCCATTTTAATTGTCACTGTGAGCTTTACTCGAGCAGATCTTCTCCCAACTCACATCAGCAGAATTCACTCAAGAGGACAAGGCCCAAGCATGACCACCTAAGCACCCCTGGTGGGTCACCTTGCAAAGCAGTCTGGGACTCTCCTTACAGATAATCAGACTTTCTCGGAGCCAAACTGAGCTTAGAAACGGGTCCTTATCCCCCAGCAGCCCCAACCCTAAAGAGCATAGTTCAGAAAATAAGCAAGAGGTCAGCTGACTATGCAGCTTGCTGCTTTAATGTGTCATAAATAATGTCAGTGGGTGGAATCGCAATCAAGTCCAGCAGGATCCCCCCCCTCCACCACCCATCAAGCATGCAAGCATGGAAAAGGATTTTTGCGCAAACCGTTAAATCCATTACCTTTAATAATATCAGGCTGCAGATGGTGGCCATGCTTATGCTAACAGGGTAGTCTCCTCTCCAAACGATAACATGATTGGCAAACATTTTATCACCCAAAGTAGGGCCGCATAAAAACAAATAGAAAACTAAAGAAAAAGAATGCTCTTCTTGAACAAACTGAAAATGGGAGCGTAAAAATGCCTGACAGTAACACGAGCTTTATGTTAATCTTTAGTGGTCTGGTTATCTGCAAGAAAACATATTTACTTGTTTTTTTTCCCCCAGAAAATAATCTCACAAAGCAGCAAGCATGAAAAATCAATAGGTAAAATGGGGTAATGCTTTTCTGGGTCACATCTGAATATATCTTTCGGAGCTATTGATTTGTTTCTTGTGTGAACCTGCCTCGGACCATTCTTCGTAATTAACGCAGGGGGGAAATTAAATTCGGAGAGGGAACTATTACACATGTGGCCAGTTTTATTGGCTGGAAAAATGAAGTAGCGCTATGATAAAGAGGGGGAGGAGCCTTTCATAAGTAAGATTTATAATCGGGCCCGTGGAATGGAGTAAATTAATTTTGTGATATAAAACTCAACCTTTAACCTGCTCTGCCTCTGATTGCCATCCAGTCCAGGCAGATAAAGGAGTCGCTGATGGAGGATGGGGGAGTGCAGGACAGGAGTGGGGAAAAAAAAGATTGAAAAACTGATGATATTTCTCCTGTGCACTGTGCTGCACATATCTGTTGCCCATACATGATTTTTCAATTATTTCAGCCCGTGCAGGTGTGCAGGGCCGACTGTGAGAGAGGCCTGTTCCAGATGAGCAAACATTAGCGTGTACGTCTCTTCTTTAAATATTCCACAGCGTGAAGCACAGACTTCATCATTTCCCCCCACATCTCACACCTCCCATATCACAGAGCCTTAAAAACAGGCAACAGCATATAAATACAACGGCACATGTTTAATATTCACCATACAGGATGGAAGCCAGGCCACTTAGTTTGGTGCATTCCTCACCTTTCTAGTGTAGAGTGCAGACCCACTACCTCTCTCTCTCTCTTTCTGTCCCTCTCTCTCTCCCTCACACACACACACACACACACACACACACACATCCTGGCAGAATAAAGTGTTAGGTTACATAGACATGAGAGCTTGCTCCAGTACGGTCCTCTGAAGTTGACAAAGATGGAAACGGTGCTTGAAATTCAGAGGGTTTCTGAAACCTTCAAGCTTTCAATAATTCATTTTATATCTGTAAGAGGAAAAGGCAAGAGGGGGAAAAAGTGAGAAAGAAAACCTAGAATGGTCTGAACCAAAGAGCCGTGAGGTCTTTGAGCGGTTACCTTCACTCCATTAAACAGAAACAGAGCTGGCAATAAATAGCTCATTATTTGGTCCAGCAGCTTATTCTAGTGCCCAAGCTCAAACTTTATCCTCAGACTACCGGCAAGACTGTCTGAGTTTAATTACAGCAAGAAAGATGCATTGCTCAACACGCAACCCACTGATGTGGCACACAGAGCTTTATTTATAATTACTGATGCAGCCATATTCCCTAGAGCAAATCAAACTAGACTTCTAGTGATGTTTGCCCATATATGGAGAAATGCATGTTAACAAGGTCTGCTGCGTAATCACATGACTTCAGTTATTTAGAACAATAGGTAAATTACGTATAGCGGTTTAAATCGATGTTTTGGTACAGTCTCATTTTTTTTAGTAAGAATGATGACCTTATATGACACAACTGATTTAGAATTATATAATAATATACACCTGGATTCCCTTGATAAATATGCTTTATTTTAAAATTCTATTAAGAAAAAAGGCACACAAGCCACATCTTCTTTCTTTACAGTGACTGATCGATGCATTTTCAGTACTGTAACGGATAGACAGTGCCCCAGTAAAAATAGAAGTCCTGCCTTTGGACCTCCACTTGAAAGTGTAAAAGTATTTGCCTTTTAATTGTACTCAAGTAACAAAAAGTCAAAGTAGGGTTTTATTGCCTTTTCAACCACACAGACAGTAAACTGAAACAACGCTCCTTCAGGACCTACAGGTGCTACATGGTGAGATAAGATTACGGAGGCCAATACAGTGCTTATACTAACACAAAACAGTGCTTGAAGTGCATGTGCAATATGAAACAAACAGTACAAACAGTGCAACAAAGCCGAATAGTGCAGGCCAAAAACATGCAGTGCATAGAGGGTGTAAACCGACCCACAACCACGTCTACATTGAGGTAGATGGGTAAAGCAAAATGACCATGATACTGTCAGTGAAAAGTGCTGGACAATAGACGCCAGTGTCACTCTAGGTTAGGGCTGTGCTACAAAATCGATAGAGCAATATTAATTCTGGCAATATGCTACATCAATTTCAGCTTTTTCAGCATTGTTTTTAATTGTGTGAACAACCTCAAAGTAAGGTATTTTGACTCAGGTTGTCTGCTGAATTATCAAGGTGCTGTGATGTATTAAGATACTAGGAATGTACACACTAACTTCTTTTTCAGCTGTTTTTATATTGTCAGTGATATATATGGAAACGCCTTCTTTCTACACTAGGACTGTTAGACACACAGACCACACCTTTTTATACAGGTACTGATGTTTACATAGAGCACATCTCCAAATCTCCTCTAACTAGATAACTGAATTTTGGAATTTAGTTTGGGTTGCCATTTAACTGGCAGCACAGGATGCAAGACATGAATGAACTCCAGACAGGGGTACAAGCCTTTGCAGGGTACATGCAAACACACACACACACACACACACAGTGGATGAGGTACTGGGCGTGGAACCAGAAGGTCCAGGATTCAAATCCCCACCTGCTGGGTCCTTGTCCAAGATCCTTAAACCACAAGTGCTTTGATTGTAAGATTGTTAATCCACCCTGGATACAAATGTTTGCTAAATGACTAGATATAGATTTAAGTCAGTTGAAATTTACTTGTGTCTTTGAAATGTGGGCTGAACCTGAAGTATTTACATTCACGGCATTTAGCAGACGCCCTTATGCAGAGCGACTTTTTTACTAATTAAGCAAGTGCCTTTCTTAAGAACCCAACTGTAGCAGCTTGGCAGAGGTGGGATTTGAACCCTGGACCACCAGGTCCAGACCCCAGTACCTTAACAGCTAGGCCACCACAGTCCCACACAGAATCAATGCGGATACGGGAAGAACATCCAAAATCTACCCAGAGCCAACCGCAGCACCACCACATCGAAAACGTAGAGCGGTTCCACTGCATTGTTGCACAACCATTATAAACTGAATGTCCCGATACACCCTGTAGATCATCTTAACCAATCTTAAGTAGCCATGCTACGATCATGATCACTCCAGTCACTAGGTAACCCACCACTGACACTGAAGCACTGGACAGGCACCTCTCCAGTTTCTACAGTAGCCATAGACTGCAAAACGAGCCAGAACATTGACAGCATGGCCACAGCCAGTACATATCACACCAGGCCACCAGAGCCTGAGCAGCCCTTTTTGTGAAGTGGCTATTAGTGCGAACAGTAAATCAAAGTCACTTCTTATCTCATCCTTCTGCCCTTCTAGAATATTCATCAATGATTTTTCAAAAGTGTTTCTGATTCTGTATTGTGGGGTTGGGTGGGGGATAAAGGAATAAACTCATCCTGGCATTTAAAGCAAAATAATTCCGTCTCTTTTTTTTATGTGACATGCTCAGTCGATAACATTCATAATTGATGGCTCTCTGGAACGCTCCGGGCCACATTAAGTTTTATTCCACGCTGTTCGTCAATATCCCTGACCAGGTAGATTTCATTATTGACAAGTGCTGCCCACATTGTGTTGTATAATTAAGTTCAACTTCAAAACTTCAGACTGTTTTTCTTCCTCTCCCCCGCAACACCCCCCACCCCAAAGGCCCTCACGCGCTTCGACAGGAAGTGTTTGAAATGACCGCTTGGTGCTCTTAATTTAAACTGCCGTTTCATTTCACTCTGTAGGTGTCTATTTTATTGTTAAAGGTCACCCTCATTTGTCCGAGCCAACAAAGGCGGCCCTTAAAGTTGCCAGAGCTTTTTGATAGACAGTGGTCTTGTGTAAGCGATGGCCTTAAGGACAGATATGCCACTGTGAGCTTCTCTCTCTCTCTCTCCCCACACGGAGAGAAATAGCAGATAACAAATCACGCGCCGCACTTCTCCTCCTGGCATGATTGACGACTTCACAGAGGGCGCAACTTTTCAATGTCCTCAGATTAAAAAATGTTCAAACAAATGAGGGCTAAAAATACTTGCATGGGGTGCTGGGGGACAGCCAGCACTCACACCTACCTTGAGGAGAAGAAACGTTCAGAGAAAAGCGTTCTGACTTCCTGCAGATTCCAGTAAAATCGTAATGTTTCTGGCCATTTTCAGCCTTTTCCTGATAAGACCTATCTGGAATGCACTGGTGAAGTGGCTCTGTGATTTAACATTCACGATGGTGGAGGCAGGGGTGATATACTGTATAGCTGGTTATTAAAAAAGTTTGATTTTATAGGTATCACATGACCTCAGCATATATGACCTCTATTTTCACAAATGGCACAGGTCTCTTTTTTAATAGAGTGGCACTGGGCTATATATCAAGCTCATGCTCTTATATAAAAACACCAACAACTTGACTAATATCTTCATGTTTTCAACATGCTTTTTATTTATACCATGGGAAAAGAAAGCAAATACATGACAACACTTCAAAAAGCCCCAAAAAGTCCCCCCAAATTTAACCCTGTCAAGGACAGGAATGTTTCTTACTTGCCATACTGGGGTGCAAACAGAATTTAGAAGGGCACCCATCTGCTTGCCAATCAATCCTAAACACAACTGTGCATAAAAAAAACCTATTATACATTTACAACATTTAGCAGACGCCCTTATCCAGAGCGACTTACAATTAATACAGTCTTACAATCCAAGCAATTGT
>JAUZSU010170430.1:0-13206 GCA_034780255.1 Parotocinclus maculicauda | reverse complement strand
TACAGGTCATTTTCTACAGTGATGATGACTTCTGTTTCACAATATGTACACCCATAAACTCTTTCATTTGTGGTTTTCAGGCAGTATTGTGCAAATATACCAGACATCCTACCTAAGATTCTGCTTGCTGTAAAGTGGAACTCCAGAGATGAAGTTGCACAGGTTCTTATGACATTCCCATTTCAAACTGAACTGCTTTTAACACTGTAGTAATCATTATGATTAGCTAGAGGGATGTATATGGTATATATAAAACAATTGATACATACTGTGGTTGTCAGAAGTCAGTGTATAGGGAGTATTGACATTTCTGAAAGTGCAGAATAATGGGAGATGATGTTGGATAGTGCTATGGAATTTCTTCGGAATGGCTTATCCATCACCAAGTGCATTTATATGCACTTAATAATCTGATAACTATAGAAAATCAGATTCAGTTAGTAATCTGATCAAGTGTATATATATTTATGCACTTCAGTAAGGTAATGGGAAACCTCTTGGTTTTATACCAGAATTATACCTTGCAACCATCCAAATGACGTAAACTTTAAACTCTAATAATCTGTCAAATAATCAGATTATACTGTCATATATACTGTTTCTACAAGATATTCCATAGCCATTTCACTGACTTTTTGTGTTGTGCGCTTAATTCTGGGATTTTCAGATCGCACAAGTTTCTCTCTCAGATTTCTTAATCTGATTTCCAGCTTGTAGTATGCCTTATACATGACCACTTGAAGAAACGGATAACTTCAGAAATCCGATTATATAGCACATCTTAATGCACTCACTGATTTACCATTAAGTAAGAGCATCAGTATAGCTGTTGTACCGCCAGCACTGGCCAACTTTAGATTAGTAAGAATGTAGCACTTTCTTGATGAGGAAATTAGATAGTAATTATCCATTTGCATATTTTGAGTAGATTTGGACAGTATAAAATGTTTTTCTTTCCTTGCTTAGATGTATTGCTTACTTAAAGACTGGCCTGCAATAAAACCAGAACAAGCCATGGAGTTACTTGACTGCAACTATCCAGATCCAATGATCCGAGACTTTGCTGTACGGTGCCTTGAGAAGTATTTAACCGATGATAAACTCTCCCAGTACCTTATTCAGCTGGTCCAGGTATGACTGACTTTAGAGTTTTCTTTGGCTTATTTTGATGACTTGAATGATTTATGTGTTAAAACAAAGACTCGTGGAAGCGCTGGAATCCCTAATTTGCTGCCTCTCGACTTAAAAAACACATCAGAGACTCGTATAACAGAGATTCTTGAGTAAGAGATTTTTGCATCTAGAGTCTTTGGCATACGATGGAGATGTGAGCCGAGACACTGGACTCTCGTATTTGCGTGCCTGACTTTTGACACATTGAGATTTGTGTGCCAGGGACTCAACACTCAGAGGTAACATCAAAATGGTCCTTGTATGTGTTCCAAAGGTTTTAAAGTATGAGCAGTATCTGGATAATCCATTGGTGCGATTTCTTCTGAAGAGGGCCCTGACCAACCAGAGAATTGGGCATTTCTTCTTCTGGCATTTAAAGTGAGTGAATTAATTTCCTCCTTATGTGGGTGTTGATGATGTATAGCAGCATGTTTTGTTTGAAAATGTTGTAAGCATGGCTGTTTAGGCTGGTATGACTCACTGGCTTCGTATGTGGCTGTTTAGATGTGTAAGCAAATGCAGTTTCACCTTTGTGTAAATAGATGTGTTTTAATTATAGCTTGTTTACAATACCTGTACTGACCATTTTGTCAATCTCTGTTTAGACTGAGCAATCCTTTGGGGAATTCTTGTATTGTTAAATAATGTAACAGTAACAATGATGTTGTTATTGTTATAGTCTACCCTTCATCTGCAAGACCTCAGCTGTTTGTTAAGTGCATGTTTGTTTGAAAGCTACGCCAATTTGGACTATATTAAAAAACAGTTTGAATTGGCTAAAGGTAATATTCTATGATGGTCTTTAAAAAGTCTTTAGATGGTATTTAGAAATCATTCAAAAGTGTGTTTAAAAAGTGTTTTCTCAGCTGGAAGTAAGCTGCTGTTGTTTCACAATTTCTCTAGATACAGTCGATTCTGGTTAATTGGACCACAGGGTAATGAGACCAGCCGCTTATTCGGACCAAATCCTAAACTACTGAAACAAATCCTATTATATGCATGCAATGTTATTCGCTTATTTGGACCAAAATTCCGCTTAATCGGACCAAAGAACGTGAGAGAATAAAAAAAAGAAGCCACAAGTCGCTACCTAGCAATCAGCGATTTATGGGAGGATTTTTGTGCTCTCCGGAAGAATTTATGCTTTTATCAAAGGTCAGGAAATCTGAAAAGTTGTGTTGACAAGAGCAAAACCAGCAGCAGGTGAACACGCCCACCACTTTGTTTCCCACAACGAAGCACACAGTAGCCAGCAACGTGGTTATTGGATGTATAACGTGCAAGAAATTCCATCAGAACGCTTTAAATGCCACGGCGTGATTTGACGTTAGCTGAAAAAATTGGTTTCCTGGATAAGATCAAGCAACAACCATCAAACACTAGCCAGCGTCGGTTGGTGGAAATTACCGGCTTGGCAAAGACGACAATTGCGCATTTCAATTAACAAAGTTCGTAAGCAACAGTAGTTCTTGTTTGTACGTTCACTACACGTGTAAACCGCACAATAAAGGTTTAAAAAACATTTAATATGTTACATAGCACATCCCGTTTTGTAACATAGGGCATGTTTGTTTAATCGGACCAGCCGGTTATTAGGACCAAAACGATCGAGTTCCGATGTGGTCCGATTAACCGGAATCGACTGTACTACTACTACTACTACTACTACTAATAATAATAATAATGTATTATTATTGTTATTATTTTTGGTGATGCTGTTGGAAGTGAAAGTTACTGCTTTGTGCCCTTGGGCAAAGGTTAAAGTTTAAATTTGCAAGTGCGGCACGGGGTTCAATTGCAGGTTCTCAGGAAATGCTGTTTCCAATAGTTGCCTGGGAGTTGCTTATCATTCACCCATTTATTCACTCATATACCTGCTTAATTCAATTCAGGACTATAAGCATACACTTTCACAAGCTTTTACAAGTTTGGTTATACAGGTTATCCCAGCAATACTTTTACACTGTTCAAAGGCCCCATAAATGCTTGGTTTTAGGTCAGGTAATCTACTTCTTGTGGAAGTATGTCCATGACATGACATGACTCTGAGACACTGTTGAACCCAACTGTACTTATTTACATATACACACCAGCCACTGTTACGTACACCTGTTCAACTGCCCATTAACACAAATATCTAACAGGTTAATTAGTGCATTTAGATATGTAGATATGGTCAGGACAACCTGCTGAATTTCAAACAAAGAATAAAAATGGCTAGGAGTGACTTTGAACATGAAATGGTTAGTTCTGGGCTGCATATCTGCTGCACTATTTGGGTAGTAATGCCATAATTTGATGTGACAGCATGAAAGCATCAACCCATCCTGCCGGTGGTTCTTCTGGTGTAATGGTGGTCGTGGTTGGAGGGGTGAATAGGGGAGGGGGTAGTTTCATTGAGACACTTTGGCTCTTTAATATCAATTAAGCATTATCATAGCCTACCTGAGTACTGTTGCTGTCTATGTCCATCCCTCAATGGCCAGAGTGTACTTTATCTTCTGATGCCTACTTCTGGCAGTGTTATACACCATGCCACAAAGCTCACGTCATCTCAAACAGGAATTTTCAACATGACAGTGAGTTCACTGTACTCCAATGGCCTCCAAAATCACCAGATCTCAATCCAATAGAGCACATTAGTGATGTGGTGTAACAGGAGGAAAGTTTTCAGCACCTTGCTGAATCTATGCCATGAAGAATTACAGCAGTTTTGCAGACAATAACAGACAAAACAGTTCTAAACACAATAGGGGGTTTAATCTGGTACCAGAAATGTGTACCTTATAAAGTGGCAAATGGGTGAATATTAACACTTAACACTTGCAATGAATGGGAGCTTCCATAAGCCATAGATATGATAAAGAATATGTCTAATCCTCTGGCAAACCTACTAGTTATACCTGTTTATTACAAGGTAAATTTTATTTTTTCCATCGCCAGATCATTTGACCGAAGAGAATGTCTTTTGAATGTATGAGCATAGCCGAGTACCTGGAGAAAACCCACCTGGTTGGGGAGAACATGCAAACTCCACACCAGTAGTGCCCAGACCAAAGACCAAACCGAGGAACTCTAGAAATCTGAGGCAACTTCACTAACCACTTATGCTACTGTGTTGCCTGAGCAGTCTTAATATATGCACAGCCCCAGTTAAAGAGGCAGAAAAGAGGAAGAGGGATAATATACTCACATTTAGATTTCAACAGCTGTCCACAATTTTACATGTTATATTAATTCTGGAGTGTGTTTAATGAATGGGATCTTTAGTATCACTTGCTGCAATTTTGCAAACCATTCTTATTTGTTCCATTCTTGAATAAACGTCAGACAATGGTTCACATAGTTAACAGTTTTAACAAAAAAAATCACAAATGAGGATTTATACCAGATACAATAATGTTAATAATGAAGTCATAGTGGAGATGCGTAAAATAAATAAATCATAATCCAAACAGGAAAAGCAGCATTCATACCTCAGTACTTGCACTTTCTTTTAACTAGGGGTACATGAGAAATGTTATCTTCCCATAGCAAGGTATCAAAATTTGAAAAAAAGCGTAGACATGAACAGGTTTATATGCACAGTACTCTCTTGAGAGCCTAATGAAATTGCATATAAGGGAGCAGCATTCAATACTGTTGTCAGGGCAGGATCTTACTTGTGCAGTAAATCTGAGACAACACCGTGACTCATGAGTTAAATGAACAGTATTTACTTAATTATAAGTTTTTATAAGTCATATTCAAGTCAAGCATTATTTGTTTAATTAACACAATTTACTTTTATATTTAATATTTAATGTTGGCTTCTTCCTGTCCTTTGAATAAAACAGTCACTGTGCCTTTAAGACTGATACATGTAAATTAGGTCTAATCTTGCTATGCGATCCCTTTGCAGAAGAGCAAGGCACATGCACATGCTCCCACCTGCTTGGGGGAAAGTCAGATAGATAATGAACCTAGAGACCTAGATGTCAAAATGTTCTATCAAACATGCACATAGCAATCCTTAAAATTTCTTGCTCTAATTAATTAGATTTAAAAAAGATCCCCTTGTTTTAACTTTTCTCATACTGGTCATAGTCATTAGGACAGGTTACAGAGTCTATTCAAGAAGCCACTGGGTGCAGAATGAAGTGTGCCTAGGCAGGATGCCAGTCTGCTGCAGGCCCTGACAGGAGTCACTGTTGCAGTACCAGGGGATGATCCTGTGTGGTGACTTCTGGCTTCTTCTTCCTCAAATATAGCACTTTAATTTTATTATGTACCAAAATGCTGTTTACGAGTATAATTTTATATCTTAGGGAGAAGTTTTAGGCTGGAATTACAGTGGGAGGGGGCAAAGATCTGAGGCCACTAGTTTAAAAGCTTACTTTATATCTTCATGGACAAGAATTCACACTTCAGCAGGATAATGACCTTAAACACACCTCAAAAATTTGCAACTACTACTTGAAAGCAGAAAAAAATCAAAGATTGCTGACTGTCATAGACTTTCCGCCACAGTTACCTGATTTAAAAATCAATGAAGCATTTATTGGGAAGCTTGGAAGACATAGAAAGGCAAAAATTCAGTGACATCACAAGGTTATTTGGAATATTAATGGATCGTCAGATTTTGCACAAACTTTAAGCTTTGCACAAAGCAGATACAAGGTCAAGACAGAGAGCATAAAGTACTGAGTGTGAACAGGGAGAGAGGCAAGGTAGTTAAGCTCACATTTAATGCTAATATAGTGACAGGGTACAGGGAGCTAAGAACACAAACAGACAGAGAACTAACAGGCTAAGCCAAACAAGGCTTATAAAATACAGAGGTATGTAAAAACAGTGCTAAAATAAACACATATTCTTGAAAGGACAAAGCTAGGACTGTGCTAACACTTACAGCTGACATTGAACAATACAGCAGATATAAGCATAAAAAGCATAGACATTAACAGGTTTATATGCACAGTACTCTCTTGGGAGCCTAATGAAATTGCATATAAGGGAGCAGCACTAAATACTGTTGTCAGAGCAGGATTTGAATTGTGCAGTATATCTGAGACAACACCGTGACTCATGAGTTAAATGAACAGTATTTACTTAATTGTAAGATGCGTTTAAAGTCATATTCAAGTCAAGCATTATTTGTTCAATCAACGACATTTAACTTTTACAGCAGATAATAATAATACAGCGGATACAAAAAATACATACAGATACATACAAATCCAAACACAGCACACAACAGGGCACGTGAAACATAGACAAGAACATACAAGACAGGGAAGAGACAAACCAAGTGAGAGCTGCAGGAGTGACAGGAACAGTAATAGCCAGAAACCAACTAACAAGGGAAGTGAAGAAATGTTTCTACCAGGATCAAACAGGAAAGAGGCTGCAATTAAGCAGAAAAGGGTCTGAAAGGAGCCATGTAGGATGATATAGCTACCGGGCTGTTCCTGTTCTTGGTGTGCATCATCTCAGTGATTTAACCCCGACTGTAGATGCAGGGGAAAATGTAATACCATAATACATTAGATCATAGTATTTATTTAGGGTAATAAATATACAGGTTAAAAGTGAACAGATTATGTTAATGATTCCTATAGAAATATAGTACATTATTTACTCTAAATAATATCTGATTACATCTAAATGGGGCATAAGAGCTATGCTTCAGCTGTGCCTCAGGAAAGCTCATATCACATGAGCTCAGTGGTGGTTCTGGAAGGGTTCAAATCCAGGAATTTATGTAAGCAGAAAGAAATTAAAGAAGGAAGATGAGTCAATTACACGAAAATATTTATCCTTTTTGCAATAAAGCTGCTTGATTTATGTGATATGACTGACACATTGTGCAATTCCGTTTACATTAACAGCATTTTGCACATATTGCCAGGGAGTGGAACACATACATAGCATATGTATATTATATTATATCATGCAGAAACCTTATTCAGGCAATTCAAAGAAACAGAGGCAGACTCGATAGCATGGGTCTACACACAAGCAGACAGGGTAATCACATGCAAATCTATATTCAAACATGATGAAAAGGTAAAAGACTACACAAAACACACATAAGCTACAAGACTCTGAACAAGGCTTAGTGATACACTGTACAAACACAATACTGAGCAAAAACAATGAGGAACACATGAATTTATACACACTAATCAGTGAGAGACAAAGCACAAATGCAGACAACAAATATGAAACAATGACGAGAAAGAAAACAGGCCAAAACAGAGCCACATATTTGTTAGTCTTGTGAGCCAGGTCTTAGGCTTTTGTATACTCAAGTAAACACATAAATGATAAAATGTGTATATCAATAAACTATTTAATCGTAATCTGAATTTAAACAGAACAGTCCAATGATTCTCTTAGGACCATGGTTCCTCAACGGGGTGGGTGCTAAACATTACAGGGGGTGCACAAGGCTTTATCTGCCCTGAGATGCACTGAGTTGGTACAGAGTTTATCCATTGGGTACCTTGGGGACGTTTATTTTGCACCATGACACACTGTGGTTGGGGGGATGGATTAGGCATACTCTGGCATGCACATTCCAATCTAATAGGAGTAAATGGTTCTGTTTTAAGGCATGTGCCTTCTATTTGTGGTGGACTAGGGTATGCCTTTTGAATTGCACAAGGTTGGGTTTGAGATGTGTACCTTTCGCATCGCTCTGTATTGAGATGAGTGCAGCTTTTGAGTACATATTTTCCCTTGTAAAGGTGGTGTAATGGTCACACGCTATAGTCTTAAAGCTTTTTTGCATGGTACTTTGAATCTGCTGCATAATGTATCTTAAATTACTTATTGCATCAGACATTCTTCCTGCTTTCTAGCTCTGTTAGTATCACAATAGTGCTTACTGGAGATCCAGCACACTCCCTCCTAATTAAATGAGATCTGTGTTATTGCTTTTTATTTTTCATCAACAGATTTTATTCATGCTTAAGAGCAAGCGATTGCTTAGAGCCAAGGCATTGCTTAGACTCAAATGAAAAGCTCATGCCTCGAGAGCTCTGCTCAGGAAACAACAGGCGGCCTTGGAGACATTAAATACACACAGGTTATTTCCATATTCTTCTCAGAAAATATACTCGCTGACATAAAATAACTCACCCAGATAGAAAGGTTTAACTGCCGCAAAACCCAGCATGCAGTATTGTCTCATGCAGATACAGTATGTAAATGATTATGGGTGTCGTCTGAAAATACCCCGTTATCCCAGCTGCTATATAAAAAGGCTCTCAGTAGCTACAATTGGGTAACGTATCTTTTGTTGAGAGGTTGTTCCCTTCAAGGAATGCCTCTATGGTGCACTTTAAATGCACATCAATAAAACTGGATGATCAGAGGATGTTAAGAGGTGTTTGGAGCAGTGGCACACATGGAGAACAGGCTCTGGACAGCCGAGACTGATCAGCAGTAGAGAGAATTGTTTGATCCATCGACAAGCACAAGCAGCTCACAGTTTTCACACTGCTTTCTGTCCACTATCCAGATACAGGTGTAACCCTTAATACACACCCCTGTCTGTTCCTGGGCCACTTTTAGATGCTTACCAGAAGAAAATTTGTCATCACAGCACCTATTCATGGCCAATTATTTTGTTTGCAGTGGTGTCATGAATGTAAAACCTGGACTGCTACAGATGGAATCATATCACCTTTATTGACAAATCCAGGTTCTGGATATCCAGGATATCATACAGAACTTGTATGTCTTCATGCCCAACCATATCTTATCTTGTATCCAGGCTAGAGGCAGCACAACAGGGTATGAGAGCCTCCTTTCAATTGTACATTTTCCTAAATAAACTTAATATTGTCTTAATATTGTAATCACTTTATCCAATTCTTTGATCTGGCTTGGTGACCTATTTTTTTGTTCATGGGTGTAGATTTACTTGTCTATGTATGTCTGAATTGGATGCCAGCCAATCGCTGGACTGATCAGGGTTTATTGTTTCAGAGCTGCATAAGATACACAGGAAGGCATTACTGAAAGACCTGGGTCCTTGCAGTGGTGTGATAGTGTATTGGATCGTGTAATTGTTAGCTTTCTTTACATATTTATTGATTCATAATCTTGGATTAATTTGCCATCATACAAATACATTTCTACACACATTTAAATAGATGCATAAAAACCATGTACACACTAGTATTAAAGAATGTACATTACACTTATTTGGCAGGGCAGCTAAAAACCTATTTAAGGAGCGGTGGTGGCTCGTTGTCTTGAGGACAGCAAACAAAGAGCATCAGATGTTGTCTCTTGAGCATTTGGAGGTCACTCAGCTTACTCACATTGCACTGAATCATATTTAGCTTGCAATGTAATAGAACCTGCTTTATATCAGCTCCGGAATAATGCTAAACCTAATTATAGCCTTATGTAATAATTAGATGAGGGAGGATAAGGACACACTCCTCCCCCAGATACAGTCCCCTCCACAATTATTGGAACCCCTGGTAAAGATGAGTAAAATGAAAAAAAAAAATTACAGGTCAGAGTAAAATGATTTTCAGAACACAAGATATAGTCTCTGTCATGGCCCTCTTGGTACCCCCTAAACCCCATAGAAGACTTGTGAATGTTCACAAAAAAGGATCCAGCACCCTGAATCTGGAGAGATTCTGTTAAGAGGCATGGTCTCCAATTCCCTGCTCTGTATTTGCTCTGTATTTCTGAGTACTGCTGTGTACTTGTGACATAAATTTGTTAAAAATAACCATTTCTTGGTGAGGGATTTTTTTCCCTCTAGAATGAATTGGTTGGATTTTTCAGATTTATTCAGTGTAAGAGTAAGCCCCTCGTCCAGCCTTCACGTCCAGCAATCTGCAAATGAAAGTGTTATGCTTGCTGGGGGCTGCTTCCTACAAAACTGTGTAAAATTATACAGAATTCTATTCAGAGGCTGACACATTGATAATGCTTCCTTCCCTTTAACCACATGTTCTCTGTGTTTATGTGCATATGCACATGGTGGCAGGTGATGCAACTCTAATCAGCACTGTGTGTGTTTGTGTTTGCAGGAAACAGGATGGAGGAGAGCCTCGTATCTCCAGCACTCTAGACGCATCACTGTTTAAAGCTCCACTGCAGTACACTGCTCCTGCATTCCTCAAAGTATGTTTCCAACTTAGCAACTTAGCATCAACGACCAACACCAGATTACATCAAGACTAATCATACACACACACACACACACACACACACACACACACACACATATATGCTATTTACTGTAAATCCTTATATTTTATAACATTCCTTTATTGTTAGAATTAATATTTGTAATATATTTGTATACATTTGTGAATTTTTTATGTAAAAGTTCATCAAATACATGTATACCATAGGTACTACGCATGTGCAGATCGAGTTCCGCAAAAATGAGCGAAACAGCGAAAATCCGCGATGTATTTTTTCCATTAATATTTTTTGAAAACCCGCGATGCACCGAGTCTCTCTTTCTCTTTCTCTCTCTGTATATATTTATATATATATATATATGTGTGTGTGTGTGTGTGTGTGTGCGTGTGTGTGTGTGTGTGTGACTCAAGTCACTGCCCATTTAGCGTATTCAGTTAACCTAACATATATGTCTTTGAACTGTGGGAGGAAACCAGAGTACTCTGAGTAAACCCATGCAGACACATGGAGAACATGCACACTATAAAAAGAATGGACCCAGGCCGCTTCACCCTAGGTTTGACCCAGAACCTTCTTGCTGTGCGGCAGTGCTACCATGCCACCCCTACAGGAACAAACTCTAGACAAGTTCCAATTCATCCCAGAGGAAACTTAATGCATGTCTTATTAATGTAGGAGGAACCCGGTGTACACAGAGGAAAACCACACAGACACATAGAAAATCATACCTGAGATCTCTGGAGATGTGAAGCAACAGGGCTAACCACTGTGCCATCATACCACTGACGTCACAACAACAGCAACAATAACAGGTTTATTTATATACAGTGCTCACAACAATTAGGGGGTATTTAATGTGTGCGCAGTATAGTACATTTCCCAAACTCACTGTCATATAAAGCATATCAAAAACAAAACATAACCAGGTTATTGTGAACCTGGTCCAGAAGTCCAGAGGCTTAAAGCTTTTTGTTAAGTTTTATGTGCAGTCAGATTCACTCCAACTACCACTCTAGTACACATATTCTTTTTTAAAATGTTCATGTGTATGAAGTAAAAACAGATATAGAGTGCAGTTTATAAATATATTTGCTCATTTAAAAGTATTTGGAGTTGTTTAAACATTTATAGTTAGATTGCATGTGAGTATTAGGTTTCCTGATTTTCTGTTTTTCTGAGTTCAGTACAATGCAGAGATGTTAATAAGTTGCAAAATACAAGTCAAGTCACGAGTCTTTTGGCTAGAGTCTAAGTCAAGTCTCAAGTCAATACAACATATTTAAGTTTATGATTAAAAATACACAGTTATCTCTCTCTCTCTCTCTCTCTCTCTCTCTCTCTCTCTCTCAACAGATGAACTTTGTGTAAAACACAACTGTATTTTTTACTCCAATGCTTCCTTTTTTTATTCTATGCATTTCTTACAAAACAAAAATGTCAATTTCATTGTTTTTGAGCTTTCTTAAACATTTTAAAACATAGAGCACACGTTACATGTTGCCACCCTTCGATTATATCCAAGAATTTTAAATTCCCTGTAGTCGAAGGCTACCACGTACTCCAGCCGAAGCCATGCTACCCTCGTTTGCCTACATTAGATGCTTCTCTTCGATTTCCCGCTCGCAAAAAGTGGATGTTGTGATACGTTACGAGACAAGGGGCTGCGTCCCAAATCACCTAAATAAAAGTATGGACAAATGGCAACATTTACACAAAAAAAGGTTTTTTTTCTATAACTTTTGCGCACAGTGCCTGGATAACGGACTGACTCTTAATGTTAAGTCATTTTGGACGAGTTAAGTCGAGAGTCATTAGGGACGAGTTTCAGGTCAAGTCTGAAGTCTTTTTCTAGGCGACTTAAGAGCGACTTCGACTCGAGTCGCTCACTCAAGTGCCCATCTCTGGTACATTGTCATATTACTGTCAAGTTTGTTTTTTTCTGAGCTTATCAAACACACTATATAGATATGTAGACAGACAGCTGCATACATACACAGATAATTGATAGAAAGCTTAAGAAATGCTGAAGTAATTCTTTAGGATAACCTTTCTTTGAACGTTACTCTCACTTATTGCAACTGTTACTAGATAGTTATTACAGATTTTTCATTAAAATGAAACGTGAGGAAAATTTAGTTTGTTTGTATTGCTTAATGTGTGCAAGTGACACTATAAACAATGCAATTTAGCTAATTTTGTTAGCGATATAGAATGTTTGCTAGCGTTCTTAATAGACCGATACTTGAGAGTGGCTAAAAAGTAGTTGTTTACAATTTAAAAACCTTGCTAGTATGCATTAAATTGCCTGTTCTGCTGCTAGATTATCAGTAGTCATTACACAAGCTAACACTATTAAAAACAGATTTGCCCCTTGAATTAATTTCTTACTGCAACTTCTGTTTGTTTGTATCACGGTAATTAATAAGGACAAGGCTCCAGACAATTAATAGAGAATTACTTAATTAAATTCTCAATCCACATTTAGAATGTCAGACCTGGTTTAGCCATAAATATTGTTTCATATTGTCCTTCCAGGAACAAACTGTTGTAAAACATGGTTTACCTAACAGCTACTGATACAGTGTTCCTATAAATCGTGCTAACTTGTCTAAGAAACAGTTACAACGTATTACAGGATGTTGTTTATAGGGCTGTTTCTGATGTCAGCGATGTCAGTAAAGCTTATGTCAACAGACAACACCAGTCATAAAGACTACCTTAAGATTGCCTATGTTTGGCATTTACATTTACATCATTTAGCAGACGCCCTTATCCAGAGCGACTTACAATTAATACGGTCTTACAGTCTAAGCAATTGTGGGTAAAGGACCTTGCTCAGGAATCCAACTGTGGCAGAGGTCCTTCTGG
>JAUZSU010170419.1:0-13206 GCA_034780255.1 Parotocinclus maculicauda | reverse complement strand
ATACTGATCGAAAATTGGTGGAATAATAAAAAATCGGATAACAATATATGTGTTGCTACAGCAACACACATAATAACCACAGTGGAGATCTACACTGAACAATGGCTATTGTGAATCTGAATCACTGAATCATTGTGTACTAAATCATAAATTGTGAATCAAGTTTCAGTTGAAATGAGGCAAACGGCTCGACTCATACAAGTTAGAGCAAGTGTGCTGAGTATTGAGCAAACAATGAAGGTCGGGACATATTGTTTTAATCAAACTGTCGAGAACTGAATTCAATCTTTTTAAAATTACAATTCTGAGATGGTCGAGGACTGCGGTACCATTGTATTTATGTCAGTTTATATGTTATAAGAAAGACTATAAATATAACCTGAGTTGGAGCAAAATGCAGAATACGATTAAAGTATTTTGGAGTTAAATCAGGACCATTTGTTTATAATATTAACAAAATTTACAATTGCAAGTTGTGTTATTATGTAGCATGGATTTAATTGTTTAGGGCACTGCTATGGCTGTTCTGTAAAAGTAATTTGTCATATGTTAATAAATTTGCTTCCCATATCTTAGTAATCATCAGCCATCACTGGTTAGGGTTGAATTATGCCTTAAGGAGATCAACATCACCTCCTCCTCCTTTTTGTTCTGCCTGTATGTTTTTTTTTTTTTGCTGAGATTGGGATCTGTGTGCCAGCAGACTCTGAACAATGCTGGGTGTGGATTAAATAAAGAGCACATATCGAGACAAAGTTAGCAGAGAGTGGCAGACACAGAGGAATAAAAGTGAATCATAAAGGGAAACAAATAGATGTTGATTTACCTTTATTAAACTACTGCTGTTTAATGGAAAATGTCAACTTTGGATTCCATCGCAACATCAACTGTACTGCGACATTCTGTACTCAGATATACATATGTAAAATACCTGCATAGCACCTGAAGTTAAACAGTTAATTGTTTGCATGGTATAGAGCATTTCCATATAAAGCTTGATATAAGCAATACAACTACCTAAAAAATGGTCTTTATTCCAACAACAGTCTAGTGTGACCCATTGTGCAGCAGCAACTGCAGCTAAACATTTCTGAGGCTGTCGTACAGGACTGTTGATCAGTCTTTCAATTCAGTTTGGAGGAATTTTATCCAGTTCTCTGGGATGTTAGTGGTTTTCTTGAACTGCTTCCTGTTGGATCAAAGTAAGGGTTTTGACATAGTCTTCCCAAAACATTAGCTTTATTCTTCTTTAATTTATCTCTGGAATTAATTTCATGCTAAGGACCGCTGTCCTGCTGTTCTCTTACGATTCAGTTCACAGGCAGATATCCTGACATTTACTTTTAGAATTTGCTGGCACAATTCAAAATTCATTGTTGGCAGGCATCCTGTGGACTGTGGAACGGTGGAGTAAAATTTTTCTGTAACCTTCTCCTGTTTGATGTGTGTCAACAACTTCCTTTGTTCATGCCATGCCAAGCGTTTTGAAAGATACTTGTTCTTTATCCACAACAGAGTTTCTCACACCTGACTGTCATTCCATTAATTGAAGTCAATTGACTCTAATTTTATCTTTAAACTATTTTTTAATTCTAAAGTTTCAAATGTTTGTCACTCACATGTATTTAATAAATTAATTAAGCAAGTATAATTTGTCATATTTGTTTACTTAGGTTCTCTTTATCTACCTTTATGACATTTTGGATATAGAAAATCTAAACCACTGTAGGCATCCATGCATAGGAGATCAATAGAGTAAAATGTTCAAAATTATTCAACACAATAACATTCATTTTTTATTTGTACCTTAAAATTGAGTTTAAACTCAATAGAGTTCCATTACAGTCAATTCCAAGTCAGTCCGTTTTTAATTGTATATTTCTATTCCACAGCAGTGTTTTCAGTATAACTGACTGGATGTTACAGCTCAAAGTACAAAGTGGAGAAATTGTCTGTAAAAAAGTAAAGATGTGGAGGCAGAAGTGATGTAGGCTAAATGAAACACTGCTTATGCTAGCCTTCTGCCATGCACGTGTCTTACATGTCTCATAAATTCTGGGTCATTGAGTTGACACTGACACTCACAGCTGACAGAAGCTATCAACCTCCATGCACACCAAACCACCCACACACGTCAGTAAGACTCAACACTGCAGGCATAGCTTCTGGCTAAGACAGAAATGACATAATCTTAATCTCAGTTTAATTTCGTCTCTTGTTTGCCATCAGGTGGGCGTCAAGGTAAGCTGCCGGTGACTGCATTTGAGGCTTTCGACCTGGAGATGAAAAGCTGGACCCGCTACCCATGCATCCCAAGTCGCAGAGCCTTCTCCACCTGTGCTGCCACTGAGCGTGCCTTTTTCAGTCTGGGTGGGCTGCAGCAACCTGGCCCTCACAACTTTTACTCCAGGCCACACTTTGTCTCCACTGTAGAGGAGTATGACTCTGAACAGGGTAAGAGCCTGCTTACTTGCTTGAACAAATGTATAACAAAATGTGAACTTAATCTTTGAATGCAGTAAAAAAAACAGCTGCTAGATATTTCAAATGAACTTCCACTGTATCCCAAGTGGTACCTTCCAACACAGGTAATGGATTTAATTCTATATGGAATAAATAAAAGCACCTGATCCATCATTACAATAGGCATCATTACTTTCCTCCTTATTTTGTGTAGGCAGTGGCATTTGGTATGACCTGTCAGTATGCGGGCTATAAACTGGAACAAAAAAAGTGTGGAGGAAACCTAAATAAAATAAATAATTCTCCACTTTCTTTATTTATAATGGAATTGTATATGGATTATTTATATCCTGGTAGCATAAAATAAGATTGAACAAAACCTACACTAGATTTGGCACGATGGCTTGGTGGGTAGCACTGTTGCCTCACCATAAGAAGGTCCTAACATCTGAGAAACCTAGGGAAGTCGAGTCTTGGTTCTTTTTCTTCCCACTGTTGCCCTAGGATTGCTCAATTTGGGACTGGCCATAGAAAATAACGTAATACTGTAAAGCTGCTTTGATACAATGTTCCATTGAAAATAGCACTATATAAGTAAATCTGACTTGACTTAACTCCTGGGTTCAATCACAGGTGGAGCAACCTGGGTCCTTTCTTTGTGTAGTCAGTCAGATTTATATATATTACAATGGAGCATTGTCTCAAAGCAGCTTTACAACATTATATTATCTTAAAAGGCCAGTCCCAAATTGAGCAGTGGAAATGAAAAAGAAATGTAAACCTTGGGAGGACCAAGACTCAAAAAAGGACCCATCCTCATTGGGTGTCCTAGATGTGAATTGAAATGATTAGGTTTGTATTAATAGTAGAATTAAGTTTGTTTATTTGGCTTCTTTAACGTCGCTTTCAGCATCAGTGGCCATCTTAGCAACACATACAAGGTTATATCCATACATAAGTTCATCTTAAGACCAGTCATATATATTCACACACAAGTCAATGCCAATTTAGAGCAATCAATTAACCTAAGACACATATCTTTGGACTGTGGGAGGAAACCAGAGTACCCAGAGTAAACCCACGCAGACACGGGTAGGACATGCAGACTCCACACAGAAAGGACCCAGGCCGCTCCACCCTGGGATTAAACCTGGGACTTTCTTGCTGTGAGGCAGCGTTGCTACCCACCGAGCCACCAGATTAAGTAATAATAACAGTTAAATAAATGTGTGCAGTGGGAAGTCCTTGGATGGCTGGAACAGGTACCAGAGCTCAGAGAGTATAGAGAAAATGTATTTACTTAGTCTGTGTGTCCTCCTCACATGGGTTTACTCCAGGTAGTTGGGTTTCCATTCACAGTCCGAAAACATGTGTGGTAGCTTGATTGAAATGTCTAAAGTGACCGTAGTGTTTGAGTATGTGTATAAGCATGCCAGTGTGTGTATGACCTGCTATGGAATGGAATTCTGTCTACGGTTTTTAATACCTTGTGCCTAGTCCTGGGCACTGGCCTTCCTATGCCCCTTAACTATGATTAAGGAAATAAAAAATAATGAATGAATTAATAAAAAATCAAAACTAAGCAAATTGACAGATTTAGATTCATTTGCATAGTTTAGGTGGCAAATCCAAACAGTCTATTCCTAACTTCCTCAACCCCATCCATCTTAAGTTCAAACTTTATTTTAATATCCATGTTTTTGCTGTGCGGTACATCCTGAAACCAAGGTTCTGAGGAAAACAGTGTCACGTTACTGCTTGTATTTTCACACTTTGTACTATTGCACTGAATCCTCTGTAGCGTTTAATTAAATTGTCATTTTAGAGTGTGTGGAAGGCGCTGTGGCTGTCACAGGCAGTGCTCATGAAGTTGTCATATTTCATTGCAGGATTACACAGAGAATTTGTTCTTCTTCATCTAAATAGATCCCCTATGTGTGTATCACAGCAAAAGGTGTGCTGTTTTGTTGTTTGTTCATTCCTTTTCATATGAAATATGTGGACACTGCAAATGTTGATCTCTCCTGCTGATTTCACACCATACCCCCACATAACAACACCCACGAGGCTCCAGTTGGTTTAAATGGAAACCTTTCTACTGTTCTTAGTGCAACGTTATCAATTAAGCTCATTAGGTTTGGAATAAAAGAAAATAAAAGGAATAAATGGTTGAAAGAAAAATCTACAAGGCTTTACCATTCTTACCCAATATCCAACATTAAACATCAAGAGAGGGAAAGTTTAATTGTTTAAGGTAATATGTGATGTTTGCTGGTGGCAGTATGAGTTGATGGAACAAAGAAGAGTGTTTCAAGGAGGTAACCTTTAGCAATTTGTGCAGATAATGGAGACTTATGTACTGACCTGTGTTGCTTTACTGATGCATGTCTCTGTGCAGTTAATAGATGCCGGCATGAGAGGCTTTAAAGACTTAAGGCAGGTCTAACTGCCAATCCATGGCTATAGGCCAACTTCAGTTATACATTTCTATTAGTTAATCTGCCCATTCTTTATGCTGTTGGTGCGCGCGTGTGTGTGTGTGTGTGTGTGTGTGTGTGTGTGTGTGTGTGTGTGGATTAAGTTTATACATTACTGTATAAACCAGATTTCCCTATAGGGATAAAAAGATCTGACATTTTTACCTTCATAAGGAATTTTTTATTTTTTGTACAGCCAAAAAATTAAAAAGATTAAGCTGTCATATGGAACATTGACATAATCTGAAACATTAGGATGTTTTGAAGAATGATCCTTGTTACACTAAGCAATTTATCTAGAGTGCCACTTTAATCAATTTGTCCACCAACATCATACCTGCTTCTGTGAGGTGACCAAGAAGCTTTTGTTAATGTTTCCTCTCTGACATTTTATCTCTGCTTCCTTAATTCACTAGAAAAAGCTTTTTCTGTCTGTCCTGCTCTCTGTGCAAGTTGTGTAGTTAATTACAAGCACAGGTTCCTCCCATGGGCTCTGGATTTGTCTCAGGAGGTTCTCCTGGGAGCTGCGTTGCTTCAAAGCTGGCAAGGGGATTTGTTAGTAGGAGAGAAATAGAGTCATCCTGCTGCCACACAAGCTGTTCCTTTCACTGGGTAGAGACTCTTCAGAAGATTTCTTTATTTGTTTATGACATTTTTGCCTTATCTTTGTATATTTTAAGCCTTAAACCCTAATAAGTTCTTTTAAATTAAGCGAGCTTAAGAGAAGTCAATTAGAATAGTAAAATTATATTAACACACAACATACCAGTTTAATAGTTGCTATATTGTTATTTATATATATATACTGAGAGAGAATTATTTAAACAACCAGTTGTTTGGCGGCAGCGTACTGCATAAATCAGGAGAATACAGACCAACCATCAGAATAGAGAAATCCTCTAAATCACTAATCTTTTAATTAAAAAAATTAGTCCTACAGTATGATTTTAATATGTTATTAAAGATAGTAACATAGTAAGTAACAGAGCACCTTCCAGTTACAGTACCATCAGGACTTTGTGGGCATCTCTTAGTGCATGATTGAGCAAATCTAACAACCAGATGCTTGTGATCAGTGATATCATGTGCAAACTGATTAACTGAAGCAGAAGCAGCTGTAGATGTAATAAAGTTGAGTGAGGGACAACCACCCTAAAAGGAAGAGACTGGTAAATTGTAGCAATTACCTTAAAATCTCAAATCATAGTAAGAGTGAGTACAGCAACAAAATACAATGTTATTATCCTGTATGAGGAAGGTCTCGCCAAAGCTGAAATTTCACAATAGACAGCTCTCCAGATGTGCTGTACAAGCACAATCAGGAAAAGTTGAGGCAACCGAAACTAAGTGCAGGAGACTTGAAGTACCATAGACTCTCAACTGAGAACTTGTAAAACAGCTACAATCGGGAGAAGTCTTGTCAAAAGTAGTATTCATGGAAGAGTTGCAACTCAATAACCAAAATTCCCTGCACGTTTTGTATTGTATCTCTGTAAATGGCCTTTGTGATTTGACAGAAATTAGCCCACAAAGAAGCTGAGAAATACAATCAGCTTCTTTTCCATTATGCATGTGTCTTATTGGTGCTAAATTCATGCAATCGCCAACATGGTAAAGACATAAAACACAGGTGTTTTAAAGTATTATGGCTACACCGAGCCCTGGTCTGAACATCACTGAGTCAGTCTAGGATTACATGAAGAGGCAAAAATAAGTTACACAAATAATTTCTTCAGAACTGTGGCAGGGTCACTTAAAAAACTTTATCCAGTATTGAAAGAGGAAGCTGTTTTAAAAGATAGGTGTTGTCACCCCATATATTGATTGGTTTTAGGTTTCTTCTGTCAAGTTTATTTTTCAATTATATACATTGCCCAGAACTACGATACCCAGAAGTCACTGTGTGGTCACGTTGTCTTAAAGAGCAGCAATTACAGTTTCTGAGGGTTTATTCAAACTGTCTTGAAGGCAGTGACAGCACTGTATCATTATATTTGTGTTGCTACTGGTGTTGCATGTTGCTTTTGTTGCTACAAAGTGTGTGAGTGAGGGTATGTAAATTTTTAACAATAGGAAATACATTTATTAATATTAATATATCCTAAAGAAAATAAAACAGGAAGAACACAGAAGGCAAAGTCTAGATTACGACGGGAGAGAGTGCAACTGAACATCCAGAGAGACACAGGCCACAGTAGGGAAGCAGACTGCAAGGGAAACAGATATTAAAGAAAGTATGGTTATAACAGTTACAAGTGAAACAAGAAGACATTATAAAGGGAGAAAATGGTGCTTAAAGCCACAACCAAAAGGAAATTTAAGAGAGTTCAGTAATTACTGTTGAAGTAAACAAGTTTAAATTAATGTATTTATTAAGAGCTGAAGTGAAAAACTACCAATATCATCAGTGCACAAACTTTGGCAGTCTATTATTATATGTGTGTATGTGTTAAATATATGAATAAAGAGGACTGTTTTTCTCTGAAACCTTCATATAAGCTGGTTTTGCCTCTAACCCCTCTTCACCTGGATGCAAACCAGCTTCCACAGACTTTGTTTCCTACTCATTTTTATTTTTTAGTAAGAACATTCATTTATTCATTCGTTCATTTTCTCATTCTAAATCCTGGTCAGGGTTATGGGCAAGTCAGTGCCTAGCCAGGCTGGCATTCCATATACACTCACACTCTCATACACACACTAGTAAACATACGGAGACGTTGTAGTTGTGAGGTTCCCGCACTGAGTGCTGATCCACCATGCCACCCCACTAACATATTTAATTATTTACTTTTTTCATGATTAATTCCATGTCTCCTAGACAGTGTTCAGTTTCAAACAAGGTTTTCATTGATTTTTAGATGGTTGCAAAATGGTATGACAATTTTGGATTTTGAAATATTGCTATGAACTTTCTTTTTATCTAACTTTCCCTACCAACTTTCTTTTTTTGTGACTATTTTTATTCCGCAAATTACTTGCTAAAGGCAGGGTTTCTTTAATCCTTTAAACCCCTTTTCTGTCTTCCCAGCTAATTCTCTCTAGAGGCATTTTGCTCAAGCTTCCGGCATTGGCCCTCAGCACATGTCCACAAAAGTAAGCCTCCATGGCATTTGGGGGCAATTTAAGAGAAGCTGCCTGCTATCAAAGATCATGGCACCTCCGAGTCATATTTATATATATCCGCTAGTACTGAAATTGAGCTTTATTTTATTTTATCCATCAGCTTCACAAGCACTTCATAGCTTTAAATTGTGTGTCTTTCTAATTTATTAAAATTATGCTGACACAACCTAACCTGTGCTGCTATGTTTAAAGGAGCACCAGATCATTTTATATCAAGGAGAACAGAGAGGTTGATGCCCTAGAATGCCGTCATAGGTATGTTGAGCGGCAGCTCTCATTTAACGTACAGTGATTAGAGCATGCCAGGGATTTTTGTCACATGTGTATGAGCAGTTGTTTGAGTGCTATCAGAAAGTCCTCCATGAAAGAGACATCTCTTCCTTATTAAAAATAATAATGTAGTGTCTAGTCTAGGTATATATACTGTCAATTTTAGGCAGATCTGGCTCAAAATCAGCAGTATTTTATTCTTTGTCATTAGTTTGAAGGTATGTGCTTGTGTCTAGGTATGTCAGTTTGTGTGTGTGTGAAATTTAGAAATATATATCTTGCCCAATAAAGTAGACCGTATGTATTCCTGTAGTCAGCATCTTTTATGCTAATGCCATTCAGTTATCAAAAAAATCCACTCAGAATCCTGGGGAGCTCACAGCTCAGACTTTTCCCTTAGCAATGAAATATTGGAATGTTTATGCCAATTATTACTTCTGAGTTTCCCACAGGAGCAGCGTTTTAGATTTAGTCAATTTTATTTTAAATTAACCCCTCTCTTATCTTTTAAATGTCTTCGAGCTGTGGTCGTCTCTCACAGAAATCTTTTCATTTAGTCTTTATTAACCAAAATCCACATTTGAAGCATTTATTCCTTAGGGTTAAGGACATGTAAAATGAAGACTTTTGCATTTCATGAATTAATTTGCTGGAATTAAAGTCAGAAGCGTGTCGTGCTTACACGTTCACAGCAAGAGTGTATGCCTGTTGTTTGTATGCTTGTTTACATCGTTCTGAATTGGCTCTGAGGGAAAGCAGCCTATTAACAGGCAGCAGGAGTGTGATGATGCTCCAGTGGTGAAAGGTTCACAAGGTTGTGTCCGACAGGAAGCTATTTACCTGTTGTGTGTACTCTTGTATTTATACAAAGTTAACCTTTAAACACAGGTCGTGTCTCCTGCTGCTTCTCTCTGAGCGCGTCTTTTATTCATCCATGCTTTTCAGATGGAGAGCTTTGACATTTCCCTGGCATGTTACAAGACTAGATTAAATCCCGTCTCCTTTTCTGTTGTTCTTTCTCTACCACCTCTTAATTTAGTTCATAATTTCACATATTATATTTTTTCACTACATATTGGCTTAATATCAGCCCCCATCCTCTTGTGCATGTGTATGTGATGCACGTGTGAGATCATTATAAGTGAGGCATAGCAAACGAGTCAAAATTAAGTCTCCTCTCCACATCCATCTGCTAACACTGATAGCGTGTCGCACATTCGCAAATACATACAAATCAAAAATGACATAATTATCCTAAACAATGAATCATAGACAATTATGGTCTAGCTTTGTTCAGTCACTGTCAAAGGAATTAGCACTAGCTCATGGTTTGCCAGTTTTCAGTAAGGCTTGAGAGGCAGGCAGGAAGCATGCTTTTCATAACGGCCATGACTGAGTTGATTAAATATTAATAACATTTTATGAAAACCTTGCTAGTTGGAAGCTGTTGATGGCTGAGTATATATTATGTAATTTGATTATTACAGATGTGTGCTTAATAATAACAAAGCTTTTACCAAATAAAATTAATTACTACCCCAAATCAGAAAAAGTTGTTTAGTTGTTATTTTTATTTTTTGTCTTGTTAATAAATGCATGGACATCTCTGCAAAAGATCTCACTGTGAAGTCGCACTAAAATCTCAATATACTTTTCTGCATTAATGCTGCCATCACAGAATTGAATATGACATTTGCCCAGGGCACTGATCCAATCACATAGCATGAAAGAGCTTGGCTTTTGTACTTGTTTCTGATAACAGTCTGGATGGTCCTTTTCATCTTTGGGTCCAGAAAATATCTGGGACAGTGCTTCATCTGACCACAATGAATCTTTCCACTGTGTGATTGTTCATCCCAGGCCTTTTTATGCACAGTAAAGTTTTAAGTTGTGAATAAAAGGGTATTGAAAATAATAAACCAGTGCCAGTTGAACTAATCAGAAACTGGCTTTATTAGGTTAATAATTATTGAGAAATTGCAGAGATGGTTACATTCAGTTGGTGGGCTATATGCTAACAGAAAAAAGCTAAAAGCATGAATCTCGACACCAGTAAGGTAAGAGCTAGAAACCCTGACATGGCTAATTATTTCTCCTTAAAGAAAAGTACTAAAACACATAAACTTCTTGCACTGTCTCAGATGTTGACTGTAATTTATAATGATAGTTTTTTCACATATGCTATGTGACTGTGATTCACTTTGTGAGCATCTTGTATTTAGCATAGTAACATTTGCTATAATAGTCAAATGGCTAACTCAGTGGGCATCCACTAGAGATGTTTATACATATTTAACTACTCTGTTCAATGAAGCACAAATGTACCAAATTACCAAAAAAATGCGCCAACTGTTCATCTGTCCTAAATCAAAAGCCTCTGATTAAACCAAAGTGCTAAAAGTATGTTTCCAAAAATAGATTTCAGGCTGTGTGACAGTTTAAGGCATCCAGTTTTGAAGTCAGTGATGATAGTCTGCTATTTTGTCTTTAAACCCAGCATATTTTTGCCTCAAGTAGGTCAAAGGAAATGCTGGAGTTCAGGCAGAATATTAGTAATCTTGCAGCACAGTATTAGGAGGAATAGCAGTTACTAAATTACTGTTTCAGATGACAGGGAGCCAACAATAACTGAATTACAAGTTTGTAGCAAGTAAATATTCATCATCAGCTAATGAATCCAAGTGTTATGACTCCACATTACAGTCAATTCTAGCAACTTTCTGTCAAGCATCTACAGTGCATTCCTGCTAAAATAAAAGAAAGCAATTTTTATAAATGCTATAACTATAACTATAAGCAGGTATTGTGTTTTGGGTGATCATCAATTAGTACTACATTACAAGTTAAATGTTCCATATTGGAAACCGTTGGTTTATGGTAAGTGCTTATCTGGTAATGGATTAGCTGGAGAACCTTTAGCTGGTGGTCCTTACTGTTTTTATTGATTTGATTTTCATTAAACCTCTGCCTGTGAACAGTGTCATGTCTATTTTCAAAAAGCCCAGTCTACATGTACAGTGTACCCCTCAGACCTTCAGAGATGCAATGACTGTGGAAATATCATGCTTGTATGATTGCTAGACGTCCTGATTTTAATGCAAATTGTCTCATCCTGGATAAGTAGCCTCTTTGGTGTCTCTCTCTTCGGAGCCTTGTTAGAATATTAGTTGATGCAGTGTGACTCTTGGTAATAGTGATTACAGTGGTGTTGCTTGTTTTAGTCATTAGCTGAGATTGAGATAATAGTTATGATGTGTGCTCTGGTACAGTTTAAATAACATTTTGCTATACTGGACATTCTGCACACACCGCTCAGAAAAGGCTGTGCAAGTTTCAGGATGAGAAATTTGAAGGACATGTAGGGGGACTGAAGACTACTATTTAAGTATTCAGAGTGTGTGTCTGTGTCTGTGTGTGCGTGTGCGTGTGTGTGTCACTGTGATCCTTTTCCTCTATTCCTATGTGATATTTTCTGCAGTTTCAGTTTTTTCTGCAGCTCTTTCTCTTTAGTTGTCTATGACATGGCCGTTTGTAATGTCTATCAGCTATCTTTTCAATTTTGGGCCAAGTACACCAGAGCAGGGTCTTTCCTCAGTTTGTGCACATTCTGACTGTGAATTGTTGTTCATTATACACTTCTACAAATGTGTTGTGAAGGACAGAATTTGAGATAACTGTTCCTTTAAAACAACAGCGTTACCCCAGTTCTCGACCACCTCAGAGTTCGTTGAATTCTGCTCTCAACATATTTTGACTAGAAATAATTTCCTCAGTTCTCGCCGAGCTGCACAGATGTCAGCCGATTCACGATTTATAATTTACTATTCAGTACACAGTGATTTAGATTCACAATAGCCCTTGCACAGTGTATTTCTTTATTTTCTATATCTATAGTACTATATTCTTAGAGCAAATAAGTCTCCATGGGTTCTGAAATGGTTAGTAATGACAGCCAACTGATAATAAAACTTTCTGGAAAGGAAAGAAAAAGAAAGAAAATCACAAACAAGTTAAAGGGAAACTAAGTATTTAGATTAGCAGATAGTGCTGAGTTCATCAATAGAGTAAGTGTTTTCCTTTTATGGATTAATTTAATGTACATTATACGGTATTCTGTGTTTTCTCTCCTTGACAAGCATTCTGGAACAAATTACCGACGATAGCCGAGGTACCAGGCTGCCATTGTAAATAAGAAATTGTTCTTAATGACTTGCCTGTATAAATAAAGAATGTATACCACTATATTCCCATTCTCACCCAATTTTAATCCTATGGACTAAAAACACTATATATGATACTATATATGATCATTTTTATTTTTGGATTGTTTCCCTGAATACATAAATAATACACTACATAAGAGTACACTACTTTTGTCTTATTTGTTTATTCGGGTTATCCTTTGAGATTTAAGAAGACCTAAGTCTATGCCCTTATATACAGTGGGGACAGTAAACATTTGATACACTGCTGATTTTGCAGTAAGAAGATTTTTCACCTAAAAAGAATGAAGAGGTCTGTAATTTTTATCTTAGGTACACTTTAACTGTGAGAGACAGTCTACAAAATAGAAAAACAGAACATAATATTTTGTACAGAAACCTTTTGTTACGAGATGTGGTGGTTTTTATTTAGGACCCAAGTAAGTGGGATTAGCATATCCCACAACGTATAATAATAATGGGGAAATAATATAGAACAACTGAAAAGGGATGAAGAGCGGAGCGTATGACTCTAACACAATAAAACCGAAAGGATAAAGGGGCACGCCGATATTGCCTCCCGAGTCGGAACAACGCGCGAACTGGTCGCGAGAGGGCGCCAAAGCGCCAGTCGGGGCAGACGTGCAGAAAGCACGGTTTTGGGACGT
>JAUZSU010170408.1:0-13206 GCA_034780255.1 Parotocinclus maculicauda | reverse complement strand
ATTATGCTTCGCATGCTGAGTACCTATACATTGTGTTGTAGATCGTTTCGAAAAACTTGTTTGCAAATTAATTTTTTTAATGAACAAAGTTCGTAAGTGACAGTAGTTCTTGTTTGTACGTTCGCTATAGGTGTAAATCGCACAATAAAGGTTTAATAAACATGTAATATGTTACATAGCACGTCCCGTCTTGTAATATAGAGCATGTTCGTTTAATCGGACCAGCCGGTTATTAGGAGCAAAACCATCATGTCCCGATGTGGTCCGATTAACCAGATTCGACTGTATACCATGCATTTTACTCATAGTTTTTATTTGCCAAATATTTTCCTTATGTATTTTCCCCAAACCTTTTGCATTAGTCATTTTATTTACACAACATATTACCTATAAACATTTTACGCTACCATTTTTACTGCTCAACATTTCACATTCATCACAGACACCGTTATCCAGAGCTATTTGGTTAAGGGCAGCTTGGAACTTGAACCATTATACTTCTGGTTAATAATCTTTAACCTTATCCAATGAGCAACCATGTCTACATTTTTCACTCTTTTTTAGTTATTGAACATGGTTTACTAATGTTTATAATTGCTTTACTTTTTTCATTTTCTCATTTTGCCTTTTCCATTGATCTGTTTAAAATGACACAAATGTGTTGTTTCTTAACATTAACAGCTAGTCCTTTACATTTTTCTATTCTAAAGAGTATTCATAAAGAACAGTCTAGACAGAAGATTACAGCGACTGACTGTCAACAGGTAAAAGTGCAATAATGCAGGTGGCCTTCCTCTGCTGCACTAACCTTTTCCTAGACTAAACACAACCTCAATGCTGTAGGAGGTGTATAATACTGTATATAAACCAAACTCTGAATTATTTATTTTGAAATGGAATTGGGTTTGATTTATTAGTTTAGTCACTGTCTGATTACTGATCTGTTACAGATTTTAATAAATACTGTACATGAGAAATAGATTATTTGTGTACTATTTAATATATCTAGATGATATCAGTAAGGTGATATTTTAGCATCATAACATTTAGCTGATTACCATGGAAATACTCAGGTGCTTATCTAACTATTGAGACTTGATTTATAACCTACTTTGAATTAACTGTATTTCCTAATTTTCCATGCTAAAATACTTCAGCTTTTGAGTTCTTATTACCTTATCTGCAGTGTGACTCGCTTACTTTTAAACTTAATTGAAACCTATTTTGAGGATCTCAATTGCTCAATCGTTTAAAAAGATGCTGAGGCATTGTGGGAAATGTAGTGCCTCTATTGAATTTGAGAAATTGAATTGGCAATTTGAAATGTCCTTTTTACTATAATGTGTTTAGTGGGGCAACATTTTACTGGGTCATGTGCCCATCGAGAGCCCGTCCTTGGCAGGGGAAGGTCACCTACAAACTGCACCTTAAAATATGTGTAACTGATTACATGCAATGGCAAGGTAGATGTAGATGCCACTGGTATCCAGGTGGTGGTTTCAGCACAGGATTCTTTAGAGGTATTCTTGTTATTGGGGTAGGACTGTACATTCAATACAGTGAGCCATTAAACAAAGAGTCTTGTCTGTTTAATATTACATCACACCACTATTAGCTGGAAAATGATTAATTTCGCTCGCTGCAGTGGCAATAAAGGCAGAATAGGGTCAAATCTATCTGTTAACTGGTTTATGGAAAACCCATGTAAGACTGTTTATATGGTAAGCGACGATGATGAACCTTCCCAGGAGGAATTCAAGCCTGATGTTTCATGGGCACCTTACAAAAATAGCCCTAACCATAAATGGTAAATGTTTTGTGGTTAAGCCTATTAAAGCTTGATGACTGTCTATTGCATTTTAGAGCATATACTTAGTGGTTAATATATGTACATTATTTCAAAACGTTATATATCCCGATCAGAAAATAGGCGTTTAAAAACCACAGCTGTAGACCATCAGAGCTTGGATTATCGTGCTATCTTGGTGGCAGGCTTGTTGGTGCTTAGCAACTGGTATGGGTCCTGATTAGAGATAAAACATTATATAAAAGAGACCAGCACAAAGTAATTCAAGGTGAACAGTACAAAGTGCTGCATTAACCAAAATATAAATTTTATTAAGATGTAGAGATTATTCCAAAGGACAAGGGATCTGGGATGCCTCAGAGGAAAGCTGTAGAGGGAAAACAAAAGAATAATCCCTAATCTGCTGCCTAGGATCAATCTCTGACATGTTTGCTGGAAGGCTTGTGGCTACTATGCATGCTGAAAGCACACAGTGGGTTGCAGAAGACCGTGAGATTCATCAGACTGTACATCCATACAAATCACTTCAGGGGATCTGCCTCTCTAATCTCCAAATCTATCTTCAACAAATCACTTGTATCTGTATTAACACAGTAATAAAGACCCATTATAAGATATAAAGAAGATCTGCAGAAGAGTTGGGTATAAGTTTAGATTTGTCAGTAATATCATTTATCAGGACAATATCATTTATCAACACTTTGTACATGTTAAGATAATTAGCTAGCTACAAAAGCTAGTGCAATTAAGATAAAATAAGATTGTTACAGTCAGGGGTCATTCTGAGATCAAAGTTCTTTTTTTGATGAGACCAGCTCCCATTAAAAAACAAACAATTAAAAAAAAAATTCAATGTAATTTTAAAGTATTGTTCCCAGTATTTTGAAAGAAGAAAATCTGACAGACCATTTACAAAGCAAGAAGGGACTGCTGTATTTTCAGTATTATAATAGTATGTTAAACTATATAATTTTCTATGGTACTGATATTCTTTTAGCTTAGCAGATACAAAATTTGATTAAAAACAACAAAGGCAATTTTTTGCCATTGTAGGGGCGCTGGGACAAAATTTTGGGGTGTTTGAGAAATTCAAGCAAACTTGAGCATTGTGTATTATGGCAGATTTAACAACTAATATTTGAATGAGAAAAACAAGATAGAAGAAATTTAGGAATTTTAAACCCCCAAACTTGTCTTGGTTTGAGAGTTAGAACAGTCACTTACATTAAAACCTCAAACGCATTACACACTCGAATACGGGCATTATTCAACCAATTCGGGCATTGGATGTTTTTTGCCCCCCAAATGTGAACAAAAATTTCAATTAGAAACATGAATAAACCTGTATGCATATACAAGACTGAAATTAACAAGTCAAAATGTAAACAGACTTTCAGAAATCATTTTCTTACCTCTTGCTAATTTTCTGACCAATAGTTTGATGTTAGGCCCATGTATAGCTCAATAATATGCAGTGTTAAGTTTGCTTCATTTTTTGTTTGGGAATGTATATTGATTGATCAATATTACATACATCCCAGAGACATTGTGACAAAGCTATAAAGACTTGGAAACTGAAATCCTACGCTTTTTAATAATTTGTCAATTATGCTAGTTAGCAACTGTGATGTACATGTGATGGATGTATGATTTAAATTTATAAAAACAAGATTTAATATATCTTAACACAAAATGTGTTACATTAATCTGAGGTTATGACCATGTAAATCCAGTGTAATTTAAAAAAAGCCTTGGTTTTACCTTGTGTTTCTGGAAGACGTCTTACTTTAGATTATCTTAGATTTCTTTGAAAAGCAAACTTTCATTATAAAACAGCATGAAATGAAATGTAAAGAAAGCAAAACAGAATGTATTGCCAACACAAAATGAAAAAAGCAGCGTATCTCCCTAAGTAAAACAGAACTAAGAAAAGGAGGTGGTCCTTTAGTGTTTAACTCTCTCACTCACACATTATTTAGCAGAAAGAGCAGAGCCACCTACTGAACAGGGCAAAATGTGGCTCACTGTGCTGCCTGTATTTGGGAGCCTACTAACAATAGCAGCATCTCAGAGTTGCTCAGAGGACAGCACATTATTGGTAAGGTTGAAACCCTTGGGGCAATGCAAAGATGAAGAAGACACATGCTCATATCACATCACCATTCCACCTCTTACTATCCAGCTTCCCAAGTCTTTCAGTGAGCCTGAGAAGATGGTCAGAGAACTGGAGCACTTGACACAGATGGTGAACCAGCTAAAGCATGACTGTCAGGAATGCAAGGAAAGGCAGAGATTGTCATGGAACCTACAGACAGCTGACAGAGATAATGGAGAAGGGATTCAAGCTTCTAAGAGCACTTTGAACCAGAGAGAGAGGCAGCAGGATGTAAACAAGAGAGTGGGAGTAGTACAACAGACCACCAGAAAATCTGCAGATGACGACATAATGCTCAGCAGTGGCACGAAGGAGATGAAACCAACAGACTTGGAAAGACAAGTGTGGAACAATCGGTTGAGGAAGATAAACCCAAGCAGCATTAGATACAAAGATGAGACCAGTGGAGGGCCAAAAGGATCTAACCCATTACAAAACAAAAGGACAACAGAGACTATGGGTAAAGTAGGAAATAAGCCTTTACCTAAAACTGAAGAAAGGACAAAACTGTCTCAAGATGGTGAAGAATCTTCACACCATGGAAAGCATAAGACCAGTGGGATTAAAGTTGGGCTTGGAAAACACACAGGTGGAAACCTTACTAAACATTTTAAGCTGGAGAGCATACCAGTAATCAGTGAGGTCACTAAGGTTTCAAAGTTAGACAGTGCTGAACCAAAGCAACCAACACAATCAATCAAGAATAAGATACTGGGAGAAATACGACAAGCAGCTGACATAAGGGAACAAAATGACAGAAAGCGTAATATAAATGTGACTGAACTAACTAGAGCACACTCACAACGGATGGAGGACAACGAAAAAGTAAGTGAAACTGAATTAAAAGATACAATACCCCATATTTTCGATAGCATTAACGTAGCATTGGAAAGTAGTGCAAGTGTGGTACAACATCCAACCTTTAAAAACAAAATCAGTAAGGATGGAAGTGGAGTGGATTCCAAACAATTAAACTTAGTCGATGCAGTCAGTGGTCTAGAGATGTTAAGGTCACCTACGTCAGATAGAGCTGATGTCACAGCTAATGTTAGTCAAATATATTCATACTTACAAAGAAGCCACTCTAAAAATACATTTGATCCTGGCACTGAAGCAGGCAGTACAAGTGATTTAACACCTGTTATCACAAACCAGACAGCCAGTCAAGAAGACCAGTCAAGCAGAATTGATCTACGTCAAATACATTCACCAATGATAAATATTAACCATAAAAGCCCAGTCAAGCCTGAAACATATGCAGAGATTGACACTAAAGTGGAATCAAATCCAGACAATACAGAGGCAGTCAGACAACTAAAGACATCTAAATCACCTATGTCAGCTATTACTGGTGAAAAATATAATGTAAGCCAATTAAATCTAGACAGGAATACAAAACACACATTCAAACCTGTTATAGATGAAGACACTGAGATGGAGTCAGTTAAATTAACTGACACACTCAGTATTGTAGAAATGACAAGATCACCCATGTCAATCATAACTCAATCCAGCGTTATGCAGAGTGCAGACAAAAGTCTAGTAAATCCACAAAATACAATCAACCGTACCGAGGAAGCTAAGAAGGACTTTGGAACAGATTTAAACCAAGTTAACATGCCTGAGACACAACTAGAGACATCAACAGCACCCATGGCAGACATAACTGATTTCCCAGCTGCCGTGAGTGAAATAGATTCAACAACAATGGACCATGGCTCTGGAAATCTAGGCGGATATTTAGAAATGGACGATGAAATGGATTTAAATCCAGCTGAGACAGTTCATGGATTAGAGATGTCAAAGTCATCACACTCTGCTGACACAGTTGGAACAAATCTCCAAAGTTGGCACGGTAATGATGATTTACTCAAAGGACGGACTGAGCTGCAGCCAAATCTTAACATGACTAAACCAGTAAGTGAGCTGATTGGGAATTCAAATACAATGACTATGAGTACAGAAACAAAATATGTGCTAAGGAACAAGAAAACAACACAGTCAAGAACTGATGCTGGGAATCCAAACCTACTCACTCCAAATACAGAAAGCCAAAATAACAGCCGAGTAAGCAGTAAAAGTCTTTTATCAGCACCTGTCCTAGACCTGGAGTCCATAATACCACAGGCCAGTGGAAGACATCCTGAGATGACCCTTCCTGTGGACGAGAAAACAAGTGGAATAGCGCAGCCCAGTGGAGGCTATCCTGTGAGCTTCCCTGGTGTGAACCAAGGGTCAAGTGGAACGCCCCAACCAACTGCAGTTTTTTCTGTAAAGGTCACTGCTTTGGACCAGGAGCCTAGTGCAATGCCCCAACCAAGTGAAGTACCTCCTGTGAGTATCCCTGCTGTAGACCAGGAGTCAAGTGTAATGCCCCAACCAAGTACAGTACTGTCTGTGAATGCCCCTGCTATAGACCAGGAGACTAGTGACAACCCCCAACCCAGTAAAGTACTTTTATTTGAGGTTCCTGCTGTGCAACAACAAACAAATGTGACGTCCCAGTCCAGTGGAAAGCATACCTTGAGGTCCCCTGCCGTGGACCAGGAGACAAGTGGAATGCCCCAACCAAGTGGAGTACTTCTTGTGTGGGACCCTGCTGTTAACCAGAGGTTAAGTGGAATGCCACAGCCAAGTTCAGAACTTTCTGTGAAGGCCCCTGCTGAGGACCAGGAGTCAAGTGGAAAATCTCAGCCCAGTGGCGTACCTCCTCCGAAAGCTCCTGCTGTGAACCAGCTGTCAAGTAGAATACCCCAGTCCAGTGGAGTACTTCCTATAAGGGTCCCTACTATGGACCAGGAGACAAGTGGCACACCCCAAACCAGTACAGTACTTCCTTATAGGGCTCCTGCTGTGCAAAAGAAAACAAATGTCATGCCTCGGCCCAGTGGAAAACTTCCTCTGAGCACACCTGCTGTGAACCAGGAAATAAGTGAAACTCCCAGGGGCAGTGGAGTACTTCCTGCGAGAGCACCTGCTGTGGATCAGAAGTCAAGTGCAATGCAACAGCATAGTGGAGTACTTCCTGTGAGGGCACCTGCTGTAAATCACAAGTCAAGTGGAATGTTCCAGCCCAGTGGGTCATCTGCTATGTGGGTTCCTTCTGTGGATGAGGAGGCAAGTGGATTACCCAAAGCCACTGGTGTACTTGATTTTAGAATACCTGTTTTGGAGCAGAAAACAGATGGCAAGACCCAGCCCAGGGGAATACTTACTTTTAGGGACCTTTTAGTAAATCAGAATACAAGTAGCTTGCCCCAGGTCACTGGAGTACCATTTCTTACTACAGAACAGAAAACACATCTAATGCAAAGACCAAGTAAAGTATTCCCTGCTAGGTCCAATGTTATGGGACAAGATCCAAAAAGGTTCATGACACAGAAAAACATCACGTTCCCAGAGTACATGAAAACATTACAAAAGGCTCATCCTGCCAGAGTTATGTTAGTTAAGAAACCTACACTAAAAAGACCATACATTTTAAAAAGAATACAAGGAAATAAAAGTGTGGAGGCTTTCCCAGAAACACTTGGCACAGAAAAGCTGAAAAACACAAGCAGAGTACCTGGGCATGCAATGGACATAAGCAGTCCTCAAAACAGGTCAACAGGCACAGTGGAGGAGACAAGTAGTGGACAGAAAGAGTTCAGTTATCATTTATCTACTGCAGCCACTTGGTACATGAAACTGATGAAAGACACAAATGATAAGCACAGCACAATGACTACTACCACTGCAGAAACATCACACCTTATGGACCATGATTACAGAGAAAAACCTGTTCATCACAGACTCAGTAACACCAATCTGGATGGAGTATCCAGAAGCTCATCTGGGAAAATGTTTGCTAGTGATCTTGGCAGGACAGAATTGCATCTGGATGTTGGAGGGTCCGGAAAGGTGACTGTTTTAAGACCTGACATCCAAAACAAAGCAAATAATCCAAAACATGGTGCTATGGACATCATAGAGAACCCAGGCACAAATGTATCAACCACATCCTCAGACAGATACAGTCAAACTCCCCTAAAATCCACTGAACCAGTGGAAGTCTACAGTGGAGACGGACTACCAACAGATGGCAACAGTAGGAAGTCCAATCCTGTGGCCGATGTTAGAACTGAGGAGACAGAGGCAACCCAGTACAATATCTCATCTAAACTCACCATTATGAAAGGTGCAAAGAAACCAGTCACGGTGACAAATGTAGGAGGCAAGGAGGGCTTGGAGAAACAGCTGGTCAGCAATTGTAATGGAAAGTGTGACCTTGGTCCATCTCCTCAGCCAATCCCCAGCATCTACAAGTCGTCTGCTGATGAACAAGGTATAATGTTTAAATTTTTGTTGATATAGGATCAAACAGTTTTGCCTGAAAGACCTCGGAACATCTCAAAAGCTTAGAGCCGATAACTAGTGAAAACTGTAGCTAAAAATATTTACAGTAGAATGACACAGTGATTTATTAGCTCTCCTTTCTCATAAAGCTGCAGTACTTGAGAGCGTCAGCAGCACGAGATTAATTACATCTGTGATCCAGAGAATTCGTGTGGGGATTTTTGTTTCACAGAACAAAAACATTAAGGTGAAAACACTTTGGGTGGATAACAGGAAATGACATAATATTAAAGTTGCTGCCAACAAATGTTCTCCAGCTCTGCCCTGGGGTTGGCTTGATTTAAATTGATTGTGAGGCTTCAGGCTGGTCTTCATTGCAGGAAACAATGGATAATAATTGGACATAATAGTTCACCTGAACAGCAGATGCTGTGGGTTTGATCTACCGTAGCTGTAGGACAGAGCCTCATTGAAATAGTTTGCAGTGTTTAACCCAGGATTGAAAGTTACAGATGGGTAGAATTAAGCAAATTGAAATAATGCAGCTCACTGTTTTCAATTCATACAAAGCCTTCTTTTGTCCACTGTAGTATTCTTGCAAAAATAATGATGTGTCACCTTATTATTAACATTGCATATCATTAAGGGCTGCACATTAATGGCTGAAGTGGTTGTTATAATTACAATTATTTACTTTAACAAAGAGGATAAAGCTAAAGTTAGTAAGAGTGCAAAGCAAGGCACAAGCCAGCAGCCCCTGCTATCTTTCTTTAGCAATTAAGAAGTTTTTATTAAAAGAAAAGTTGAACAAAGGTGTTTTTTATGATGTAATTTATAATTTAGAAAGACAACCAGAATCGGCCAAAATTGGATTTGGCTGATCATATGTTTCAAAATTGGAATTTTATTTCTATTACCGGCTATTTGGTTTCTCTGTCTTCAAGTGTCCCCATAAATTATTGCTAGGGTTTAGGCCAGGTGACTGGTCAGTCAGTCTTATCTTCTTTGGTCTTCAATAGTTGCAAAGCTCTGAGGTGTTTTTTGGGTTATTTTAGCATTTGTAAAGTAATCTTATATTAAATAAGAATAAAATAATTTAAAATCAAAGTATTTTCACTTGTGGATGTTCACGTGTTTTTTAAAATTTAATTGGTTTGGTAAAAATTCAGGCTTAAACAATGAACTTGAGTTTTTATCACAGTTACAGTGAAGTTGAATAAAACAGTGTCTCCTGCCTGCAGATACACCAGCCCAAGACTGCTCTGAGATCACCATGAAGAACCCTAGCAGTGGAGTCTACAATCTGACAGTATCAGAGAATTGCACTTTCAGTGTTGTCTGTGACATGAACGCTTCTGGTGGAGGCTGGACTTTAATTCAGCGTCGCTGGGACGGCTCTGTCAGTTTCAGTCGTACCTGGGAGGAGTACAAGAAGGGTTTTGGCAATCTATCAGGCGAGTTCTGGCTAGGCAATGACAAGATCCATTCTCTGACATCAGCTAAACCCATGGTACTCCGCATTGAGCTTGAGGACCTAGATGGCATAAAGGAATACGCCCAGTATGAACACTTTCACGTGGCCAGTGAAAGCTACTACTACAGGCTGACTATAGGAAAGTATTCGGGAACAGCTGGAAATGCCATGCAATACAGCAAAACGTTCAACCATGACCAGAAGTACTTTAGTACTCCAGATAGGGACAATGACCAGTACTCATCAGGAAACTGTGGGGCATTTTACAGCTCTGGATGGTGGTTTGATGCATGCATGGCTGCGAATCTGAACGGGAGGTATTATCAGAAAAGATATAAAGGAGTCAGAAAAGGCATCTTTTGGGGCACCTGGCATAATATTTCTGCTGAGTCCTATCCTACCACTGACAGGCAAGCCTTTAAGACTGTCAGAATGATGATCAGACCCAGAGCAGGTTACGTGTAGTAAAAATTGTATAGTTATTTCTACTAACTTTGGGAGGAAAGGATAAGGTAAACAGAAAATGATTGTTTGAGGAAGGGCCCTTTTCCTCAAGTAATCAAGTCCATCGTGGTTCCAATCAGACCGGAAGTTTTTATTTTGCCTTTACTATGTACTACTTTACTAAATGATCACTGGTTAAATAAGTAATTATATGAGAGAAATTACATACAGGAGACCTAACTGCTCTCACAGGGCCTAGACTAAACATGTTTGTGTAACGTCTTTGGGTATCTTCTAATTTTTGGGAGCAGTGTAGTTAATAATGTTTAAGTGCAAAATAGTTTTGGGTTCATCTGCAAGAACAAACTGGTGGGTTTTTTTTTTTAAACAAAGTCCTGCTCCATTTGAGCATAACACAGTACAGTCTTGTTAAGCTTGAACATGCATTTGTGATTCGTGAAAGACTGGATTACAAACCAGTTTTGGAATGCATTAAAATAAATATTATTATAACGGAAAACCTACAGACCTTCTCACAGAGAGTATGACCATTATTGTATATCCATACTCTAATAAACACCAGTAAGACCAATATATCTGTTTGTACTCATACAAAAGCGACATTGTATTTTACATTGACATCACAGTGTACTCCAGTTTCTAAACGTCTACTTTAACACGCAATTGCATATCAAACCCATAATGTGTATTTGACTATATATTTGTGTACAGTTTTATAACATCTTATGAAAGACTTTCTATTACTAAATCCAGTTACAAAGTTCAAGGGAACAGCATTTTTAATAAACGTTAAAGATACATCAAATAAAATTGTTTAATGATACCAAAACAACACTTCTTTTATATACATTTTAAAAAAGCTATTTTTTTTTATTCCTCAAACTGCACGGCATCAAGAACTGACATTAATCAGCTGATATATAGCTGATACAGCCACATAGACAAGGGATTACTTTGGCAAACCTTTGTCAAGTAACCTAATACAGAGTTACATTCACAAATGCCACTTAAGCCTTTACTGTGCAAAACATAAAACTCATGTCTAAAAGCTGTCAACTTCTCTGAGCTCTGAAGCTTCTGGGAAGGACCAGTGGTCAGATGAATTAGTATTCCAGGTCTTTTTTGGATAAAAAAAATATTGCCATGTGCTCTGGAAAAAAGACAAAAACAACCCTCCAGACTGTGGGGTTGTATCAGTTCCCTTGGGAAAGGTAATTAACACTTCTGTGATGGCAGCATTAATGCAGAAACGTACATTAAGAATTAAGAGCAAGTTTAACACTAAAACACTAGCAGACCATGAAGTTCCTCCAAACCACAGAGGGCATTATCGCTCTCTTCTCTGGTTGACTGTGGATGCCATGCCACCAAAGCTTTCCTGCTAAGGACAAGTTCCTACAGTAATTCTGTGTACCAGGCTAAATGTAAGGGGCTCTGGCCAAAACAGGCACTTCTCACCAGGACAGGCACCAAGCCACAGTCAACACAGTCAACCTCGACCAGGCACAGCTCAATACCTCCCCCGGCAAGAAGCACCTGCGCTCGATATATTAAAGTGAAAGTTAACTGTCTCCTCAAATCATTTAATAAATAAAAAAAGGCACTGAACTCTCACTTCCCCAAATATTTGATTGATATTCTGACTAAAAGGTTGCTTTTTTAAACCATGTTTTGGGACGTATTCATTCAGAAAAAAGACCAAAAACAATGAAAGGCACAGAAAATTGACCCAGTTTGCCATTTGTTTTTAAAAACCTCCTATTGGAAAAGCACTAAAAGCCGCCCCTTAAAACTCGCCTTTCGACGTAATCTATCTAAATAAAGTTATTCTTGCTGAATGAATCAATTTAGTCCAAACAGCCAGTGATGGTATGCAAAGATCTGGAGTTTAAAAAGTCATAACTTAGTAAAATGTTTTATTTAATTCTAAAACTTGTCAGTTTTGTAAAGCTCTCGGTCTCTAGTTTTTAGATGAAGCATTAAGTTTTTAGAAGAAGAGCCTGTTTTTGCAATAGCCCCTCACAAATAATGCCTAAATGCACATTTTTTGATAATTTTATCAATTTTTAAATGATATTTTCACTATAATTATTGTTAATTATTTTTTGCTCTCTCTCTGTTATTGGTTTAGCTTCTGTTTATTTAAACGATTATAAAATTAGATAACTTAATTAATTATATAACTTTTAATATAATAAGGTTAGGAAAATAAGGTTAATCCTTACATATAACATGGATATATAGATATGGAGAAAGAGCAATAAATATACAGACAGACAGACAGACAGATAGATAGATACTTTATTGATCCCGAAGGAAGTTTAGCAAACATGTAGGTCACCCTAGGCTTGCTCAATTTGGGATTGGCTTTAGAACATACTATAACATTTTAATGACTTTGCATTAGGGATTGCAACTAACTGCAGCTCCACTGGAGGGATATAGTAAGCACATTGCTAAAACTTGCCAGTAAAATGAAGTGTCTGAGAACATGTGTGCTTGTCCTTTTTTTAAAAAAAAAAACCACATCACCACTGCTACATTACCGTACAAGTGCACAATATATGCTTCAACAGGATGCATTTTAGTGCAAAATATTCATATTGGAAACATGAGAAAAAGCATGTGCAATCTGAAATCTCATGTGCCAGACACATTTCAAACTGTTCAGTTACCCTGGACTGTGTGTGTTTATGCGACGGATCTGCTGTCATGGTACTGAACAAAGTTGTTTAAAGAGAGTGTACAAAACCATTTACAATTCTGTTCAGTGATGGAATCACACTTAGAGGATATTCACAGCAAGTAAATCATATCTTATCAGCAATGGAGAGCAACAAAGTAAATCTAATCTGTTACTACAGTTAAGTTTTTTGTTTGTTTGTTTATTTGGCTTCTTTAACGGCACTATCAGCATCAGTGACAATTTCTTCGACACACACAAGGTTATCTCAAGACTAGTCATATATA
>JAUZSU010170397.1:0-13209 GCA_034780255.1 Parotocinclus maculicauda | reverse complement strand
TTTCCCTCTCTCCCTCTCTCTCTCTCTCTCGCCCTTTCTCTCTCTCTCTCTCTCTCTCTTTCTCTCTGAACATTGGCTGTACAGTGAAAACAGTGACAACATATCATATTAACAAGATACGCTTCAGTAAAAACAAAATAACTTATTAGGAAATGCACCTATTTATAACTGTACTGATGTAGTATTCTAAAAACTGACAGCAGGAAACTTTATAAGCAATGTTGTGCACAATTCAGTTACATTTCAGTTCAAGAAGGGCCTTGTGTGCTTCAGTGATCTTCAGTTTTCCCAGTAGACAGGTCGAACAGTGCCTAACGCCCCACGTTCTTTGTTCCGATTAAGCGGCATTTTGGTCCAAATATTTTTATATATATATATATAAAGAAATGAAAAGTATAATTTTAAGAGTAGATTTATTTTAACAATGTGAGTCAGACTATCTATCTATCCATCCATCTATCCATCCATCCATCCATCCATCCATCCATCCATCCATCCATCTATCTACTTCAATCCATCAGTGGGAGAATGGGTGGAGTCATGTACCATCATATCCTTAGTGACAAGCTCCTTCACTCCACCAGGACATTAAAAATGAGTCGTGGCTGGGTCTTCCAGCACAACAATGACCAAAGCATACAGCCAAGGCAACAAAGGAGTGGCCCAAAAAAAAACATGGAGCGGCCTAGCCAGTCTCCAGACCATAATCCCATAGGAAACTTATGGGGAGAGCGTAAGGTCCGAGTTGCCAAGCGCCAGCCTTAAAATCGTAATGATTTAGAGATGATCTGAAAAGAGTAGTGGACCAAAATCCTGACATGAGAGCAAACCTCATCAATCAAAAAACATCTGACTGCTGTGCTTGCCAACAAGGGTTTTGCCACTAAGTATTAAGTCTTGTTTGCTAGAGGGATCAAATACTTATTTCTCTCTGCAAAATGCAAATAAATTAAATTTATATATTTTATACAATGTAATTTTCTGGATTTTCTTTTAGATATTTTATTTCTCACTGTTAATATAAACATATAAATAGTATTATTGGGACCCCCATCTGAATCCAACAAGTGCTTGCAGACTGGGACAGTCGTGCACAGGCCGAAACGGACATGGAGCCATCTTGTGACCACACCCCATGCAGGATTGCAGAAGGGTGGGTGTGATGCCAGCCAGACAGGTGGAAAGTTGTGGAAGCACTCGACCTTGGATACAGAAACAAGTTTTGGGAAAATGGAACCCCATTAATCGCTTCACTGAGGGTGTAAGTTGGAGTGTAAGACAAAACGTCACTCAGTAACCACTATATTAGGTACTCCTTGCTAGTACCGGGTTGGACCTCATTTTGCCTTCAGAACTGCCCTCATTGTTTGTGATTCAATAATGGACATGATGTATTATTATCCTGCTGGAAGTAGCCAACAGAAGATGGTGCACTGTACTCATGAAGGGGTGCACATGGTCAGCAACAATACTCCGATAAGCTGTGGTGTTTAAACGATGGTCCCAAAGGTGAACAGTTATCTGGGGGAACACTGGAGTAGATCCACTACTTTTTTATCTAGTAAGCTCAAGTGCACTGGGAAACTCACAAGTATGTCCTGGAGTTGTCTGGCTCTTGCTGGAGCTGTTCTAGCCATGTCCCTCTGGAAGGAGATCCCAGGGCATATGCAGGACCATCTAGAGGGATTATGTCTCACAGCTGGCATAGGAACATCTGAGGATCCCCCAGGAGGAACTGAAATCTCTGGGTATTGATAAATAAGTAATGAAATCTCAGCCTGTTGCCACCAAGGCCCACGCCAGGAAAATCAGATGGACACAGACTGATTAATGTGGCCTATATTTTTATCTGAAGTGGTTTTACGGGCGGATTACGAAGCTTCCGTTTTAAACAATAGAAAACCTATAGCTATGCTCTTATAATGTATTTTCACAAGATTATTTGCGATTTTGTTTCTACCATTCTACCAAACATCCACAAAGGTTGTTATTTCTCCAGATCTTCAAATTTTGAACTTTTGTTAATGGCGGTCCACATTCAAACGGTCACCTTTATGTTTTCTGAGGGGGTCAACGAAATGTTTTTGGTTCACGAGTCAAAGTGACATTAATCTTGCCCATATGTGACACAGCTTTGACTTTTACAGCTCTGCTTACGCTGTTTACAGCTCTAGATGATTTAGTTTGGACATATCTTACAGCTCTTATGGTGCATCAAAGCCCCGTCTGAGAGTCTCCTAATGAACTCTAAATAAGTTTTCACTATTCTCCCAATATGCCCAGTTTACCATGCAAAATTCATTCGTTCATTCATTATCTTCCGCTTAATCCACATGGGGTCGCGGACCAGCCGGTGCCCACCTGGCAACTCCAGGCGCAAGGGCAGGAACAACCCTAGACAGGGCCAGAGTAAACCCACGCAGACACAGGGAGAACATGCAGACTCCACACAGAAAGGACCCAAGCCGCTTTAACCTTCTCGCTGTGACGTGCCAAACCATGCCCAATTCACTGGTTTAGAATTAACATAGTTGATGCTAGCCCACAATTGCAGGGACACAAGTTTGAATAATGGTGATGTCTCATAGCCGAATGCCACTTACACACATGACTCGCTGTATCTGAGGGAGGGAAGGCCAATCAGGGAATCCATCCTTGCTTGCCGTCCCTTTAAGGGCGTGCATAGATCTGCATCCTGTGGTCTACGGGACCAACCTCGACCAGGGCAAGACGTTTTGATTTAGAGTGAATTCAAATGCAATAAAGGACTAAGCTCTCCATTTGCCATTATTGCCCACTTCTAAAACGGTCGGTGTGAATATCAAGACGTGATCCCTGACTAGTAGATCCCTGATCGACTGTCCCTCAAGAGACAATAGTGTTTGCATAGCACAGGGTCAAGATGAAGGACCAGCCCGGGCTCAAACACGAATCTCTATTGATGTATTAAAATTTAAACTGAGACCCTATCCCAGTTGTTGGGTTATCATATATGATAGCATATAAGATTTGTAAAATGTAGGAATCAAAGTTAATTTGAAGACGTTAAAGGTAAAGGACGAAAATCTTATAAAGGTACCAAGGTCCTGCACATAGAGCATGATCATCTGGAGAATGTGAACTGCTCCGAACTGCCTTATCTCAATCCCCCTGAAATAAACCAATAATTAATACGATTTGTTATGCCTCCTCGGGATTTAACGAGGAACTTGATTACGCGTGTTATGAGCCGAATTGAGCTTGTTCAGTCTGGGAAAAAAATCTCTCATCAGGCAACTTGAAGCCATCGGAAAGGAAAAATATGCTGATGCTTTCTCCTCGTGATGAATTAATGTTGACATCTGCTGCTTGTGTGGGTTATTGGAACGTGAAGTGTCGTCCAAGGGTAATTATTCATCATTAGATCTAAACATTCAGTTAATTACACACGATCACACGATCTATTAGCAGCAGCACAGACTCTGACCAACTACAAATGGTCAGGATGGAGGGGGGAGATTCAGGTCAGCAGGAACACTGGTTACAAAGTTCAGTGTAAAAACTCTAAAGGTAAATTCGTGTAAGTAAGGGACGAGGAAACAGGACACAGTGTGGTTAGAGTTCCTGTTAATACAGGACAAATTGTCACTATTGTCATAAACGTCTTCAAAATGATAACATATTATAATATAAAATAGAATTCTGTCTTAAAACTCTATACAAGGCGGCCATAAAAAGACTCTAAACATACTCCAAAGATACTGTACGGCAACGTATGATGATAATAATTCAAGAACATCTGGGCCACCCAAGGAGGACGAGTCCCTTTTTGAGCCTTGGTCCTCCCAAAGTTTCTGCATTCATTATTCAGGGAGTTTTTCCTTGCCACTGTCGCACTAGGCTCACATCCTGAGGCTTTTAGTGCCGATGAACATGTACGGAGGAAACCCCCCAGGTATTTAGTATGTTAGGGGCACTTTGAGGGTCTCCCGTCCCGTGCTCGTGCGCTCCTCGCACCCTTGAGCTCATGCTCTTCCGCCGTCTGCACTCAACGAGTCCTGAATGGGACGCGCCCCGGCTTGGCTTACTCGCGCCACACATGCGCCCGAGCTCACGCTCTCCCCCTGGTGCTTCGTGATCTGTTTGGGCTCCTCGCGCGCCCGAGTTAATACTCGTTTTCTGGTGCTTCTTCATACTTATTTTGTACAAGTAATTTGTAATTTATTTGTAATTATGGAGGAAAATAGGGATTTGGTCAATAACAGAAGTTCAACTCAATACTTTGTTACGGGTTTTTTGATCACCATTCTCATGATCATTTTGACCCCACAGGATGAGATCCCCAGATCGAGGGAGATTATCAATGATCTTGTATGTCTTCCATTTTCTTACAATTGCTCCCACAGTTGATTTATTCACACCAACTTGCTTACCTATTGTATAATCACTCTTCCCAGCCTGGTGCAGGTTTACAATTTTCTTTCTGATGTCCTTTGACAGATCTGTGGTCTTGGCCAGGGTTGAATTTTGACTGTTTGAGGTTGTGGACAGGTGTCTTTTATACAGATAACGGGGTCAAACAGGTGCCATTATTACAGGTAATGAGTGGAGGACAGAAGAGCTTCTTAAAGAAGAAGTTACAGGTCTGTGAGAACCCGAAATCTTGCTTTTTTTGTGGATGACCAAATACTTATTTTCCACCATAATTTACAAATAAATTATTTTAAATCCTGCAATGTGATTTCCTGGATTTTTTTCTCATTTTGTCTCTCATAGTTAAAGTGTAAGTGATGACAATTACAGACTTATCTAATCTTTCTAAGTAGGAGAACTTGCACAATCAGTGGCTGACAATACTTTTTACCTCACTGTATGTGATATTTTCAACACTACATTTGGTAAGTAGCTTTTATTTAAAATGTAGAAAATGTTCTCTTCTGAACTAACTAGGACAAGCAGGGGTAAAACAAAGTGCTATAATAATATTTTTTAAACTCTTACCTCGTTATATCGTTATGTCTAGGCAAAAACTAGATAAAGGTAGTGACATTCATTACTAATGCTATCATAATGTGTATTACTGAGAAGCCCTACTGATCAGAAAATCACATTTATAATATACATAAACATACACATGTACAATTTTTTTCATTTCATCGTATCTTTTGGACAAAATAATCTTTTGGGGGTTGGGGGTAGCACATCTCAGTATTATCATATGGTGCAATCTCTGTAGGCACCGTGTCAGTAGAATTAAAGAGTCTTTAAAAACTTTGTGGCTTAAAATCACAGGTGGTGAGAGATGAGTTTGGCGAGAGTAAGATGAGGTAACTACTATTATTCAGAATAATTATCAAATATAATATTTCCATTTATCAGTATGCGGACTGACACACAAATGTATACATCCTTATTTTCTGACAAAGGCTGCTAGTGAGAAACTTATACATGTTTGGATTATTGTAATGCTCTTCTTTCTAACCTACCAAAGGGATCCATTTTGAACCTAAAGAAGGTACAAAATGATGCAGCAAAATTCCTGACTGATTAAAGAAAACACTTGTCTTCAGACAGCTACACTGGTTACCAGTATCATTTAAAATTGATTTTAAGTTTTTCTTACTGGTTTTGCCTGTATTGGTTTGACTCCCAAGTACCTCAGTGACTTGATTGCTAGGTATGTTCCACCAAGGGTATTCAGATCAGCTAACAGGAACATGATGGCCGTACTGATCACCTCTTTCTGATAATGTATCTAATTTTATTCTATTGTCTTCTTATTTTAATGTATTATTTGTTTTAACAATTTTATGTATGTCTTATGTAAAACATTGTGTGAAACATTGTTAGAAAAAAATCTTAATATTACATTATATAAATAAAGCTTAATATTATTAGTAGTAGTAGTAGTATAATATTAACGTTATGCATGTGTGTGTGTGTGTGTGTGTGTGTGTGTGTGTGTGTGTGTGTGTGTATGTGTGTGTGGTGGGGGGATTGAAAGAGGGGAGAGGGAAAGAGAAATAGTGATAAGGAAGGGCTAGGGGTTTCATTACATGCTTTACATTGAAATAAGAGTTCATTTATTGTAAATAATAATAAAAAAGTAATATGTGGAATACTCTCAGACACTGGGAGAACATGCAAATTTAGAGCTATAATATATAGAGCTATAAAGTGACAGAGCTAACCTCTGAGCCACAGTGCTTGCTTTTGTGTACAACATTTAAAATGATAACTGTTAATCATATTGGATGTAGACCTGCAATATGTCTCCATGTATAATAGTTTAATTAGGCTTTTATTTTGAAACAAATCAACTGACAGCTGCTTTGCGAACTTTTAAATTATGAAAACCTTATTTATTGCAAATGTTTGTTCTGATATGCTGTTTCTAGTGAAACAACAAATTGACTGATGTTTCTGCTAAGTTTTATGCAAAGCTACTATTAACAGGTTTAATATAATTTTAATTAATAAGCAAACAAAACGTAACAGTTTAGAAGTGCAGAAAGTGTCTGTTTTTATAACATAATTTAAACCGTGAAATTTATTTCTATTATTTCTATTTACTTTTAGTGTAACGAAAATTGTCTCAATCAGGAACCGACTCCATTTCGTCGCGTCTGCTGAGTCGGTTCATTTTTCCTTAGTTGACTCCCAGGCGGATCAGAGAGGAGAGAGAGCGAGAGTTTGTCCGTGTGGCCGCCATTAAAGGAGACCCATGTAGCTGTTCAAACTGAGAAAAAAAACTATTGAGAGAGACGATCATGTTCGGATTTTTTAAATTGGTTTTCGGGTTTTAAATTGATGAACGCTTCCTAATGTGAACATTATTGTGCGATGATTGAAGAGCATTTTATTTAACTGAACACTTTTTAGTGGACTTGGCTGCCTCAGTGCCAGTCGGTTAGTTGGCTAGCTAACGTTTGCTAGCCTGTTAGCTAGCGCTTAGCCGTTCAGATACTCTGATGCTAAGTAAAGGGGGATGGGGAATTACCGCTAACGATTTAAATACTTGTTTTTATTCGATGCTTGGTATCCAGTGAGCTGTATAACTATTTCCAGAGAGCCATTTCGACTTGTAGCGCAGGTTCTATCGTTTTTCCGCTTCACTGCTGTTCGGGAGTTCAACAAGAGACTAAAGGATTTGAAGAGTTAGCTCGCTAGCTCGCTATTGACGGGTGATTTGTTTCATTATCTGGATCTGCGGGAGTTTGTGCTCCACCAAATCATCGAAACACGCATCAGATCTGTTCTTGTGATATGAAATGATGGAGCGATCGGCCTCACTTTGAGGATGAGTTCTTGTTTTGTTCTTAACGGGGCCAGCTTGGAGGATTGCCACTCCAACCTCTTCTGTCTGGTAAGAGATTTAGTCCTAAAGCTACATGGCTACTAACATTAGCTCAGGCAGTGGAGGGGCCCAGGCCTGTTGAAGCTGCTTCGTACTGCTAAATACATTTATGCAAGTTACAAAATAAGCAATTCCGCCGTATTATGTGTGCTAACTGGTTTTCCCTTTGCATGTCATTGTATTCAAAGTTGTAGTAAGTGATCTAGTATTGGTGTACATGTAGTAAACAATGTTTCAACACTTTGCTTACAGTCTAATTAGCCTACTCAGTGCGTGTCTGAGATACAAATACAATGTTTAACGAGTTGTTTTCAAAAGCAACATTTGTTTTGGAATCTGCACAAATTATCATAATTTAATGGTGATCACGGTTTCTCCATTCCGCTAAATAAAACTGATGAGCTGAAAGTTAACCGTTAGTTTATACTGTATTTTTGCAGCAATTTATTCGAAATTACATTTGCAGGACCCTTTATTATGATTAAAGAGTAGTTTTAATCGAATTAAATAATAAGCAAATTATGCAGTGTGTAAAAGCATTAGATGTTTAATTTGAATACATGTTTTAATACCAATATTACCTTAGGAGTATGATCAAATGCTGTTCTAATACTCACACTTGCAGTAAGTGGTCAAACTCTACAGCCAGATTATGCAAATCTTAAACACACAGTGGTTGTGCTGTTTATGTCCTATTATGTCCCACTCACATGATCTGGGTAATCCGTGTTATGGGCTAAAATGGCTTTGAATTGATTGTAGAATATGTAAAATCCCATTTGCTCCAGTTCAGTGGTTTAGGTATTGGTTTGGGACATCCTTAGAAAAAAGAAGTAATAGTGATAAATGGTAAAGTGTTTTTAAATAACAAGTGTTAAATTGTTTTCTTTTTTGAATGCATTCGTAATGCTTTAAGTCCCCCATAATACAAAATTAGTGTTTTTATTGTCCTGTTATCTTTTGTGGCCTCCAATGGCTCTGGAAACCTTATATCAATGGTAAATCATGGTATATATTATAAATCTGGTCATTATAATTGAATAGTTGAATGGATATTTCTCCCTGGAAGCTGCAGCTGGATCATGCATCCAGATCCACACACACAGTTCAAAGATTTAAGCTTTTGACATGGCCATACTAATACCCTGATCTATACACCTTCCAGAACTGTGAGGTGAGCTTTGGAAATTAATACCACTGTGTGTTTCTGTGTAATTAACAAGCAGACAACATTCCCTTTTAACAGATACTACCAAATGCCCTGTTCCACCTTTTGACCCATTTCATAGAATAAAGGCATGAGTTGGAATCTTAGAATTTGAACTCCTCTTAACTCAAACAGTTCAGACATTAAATAGTTTGTTCACAAATTTTTGCCCCTAAATTTGAATGAATATTTTGACTTTCGTATATCACCACCCAGTACAGTGCGTGATATTCTAACCACAATGTGCATAATCCAGTCTGGTCTGCAATTTGCAATTTCTAGAAAGTTTCACTTTATATTGACTTGCTTTATGTCTTCATTGATTCTATGCATCATTTAATATTGTGTTTTATTTGTGCTTTAGTCATTAATTACATATGTGTACATTATCATATGGGGGTCAGGAATGGGTTTAATTTAACTTATGGGGGAAACATGATTGAGAGTTTGTACAAATTTACTTTCTAAATTTTAAAGAAAAGGAACATCTCAACAGTCTGAATCAAACCATTATGCTGTAGATGCCAAAATGCTGTATGGCCACTCAAACCTGACACCATAGACTTACTCTGATTGGGCAGTAAAGCACATTCTCATCGACTGTCCTGCTTATAAGAATTCACAAGACAAACTGTCGAACTATCGAGATTACAGATCTGTTTGGAAAGACACCAGCTGAAAAAATATTATACCTTATTGGCACTTATAATTTACTGTACTTTTTCTGTGCTGTAATTAATTCTCAAATATCTTATGCACAAATGTTTTAATGTAAATGAGTGCATGCCCTTAAGTGACCAAGTATGAGCTGAAGTGGCAATACAACCAAAAATCCTAAACTGTGCAAATGATTGAATGTTGAGGCGAACTGGACTACTACTTCTTTCTTTATGGCTCGTCACCTCTCAACCTAAAGACTTCTTCAGTTTTAGAAGCTGATGGGGATTGTCAACTTGGAGGAGGTCCTAAGGTCACAGCCTCAATAGGGATAAATGCTTGAAGAAGCCATTCGGATGAGATGTGAAACGTATTCAAGAATCAAGAAGTTAATTTACCTTGACTCAACACTGCAGACATGGACTTAACTCTCATGACCTGAAAGACTGAGAACTTGCATGGATATTTGGAAATGATTCCTCTAGAAAGGCTGTCGGTCCCTTGATAATCTCATCAAGCATTAGAATTAGGCAGTTAATCAGTTTATTTTCTGATGTGGTTCTGACTTTCAGTGATTATGTACATTTATGTCATTTAGCAGACGCCCTTATCCAAAGCGACTGTAAACAGATGATTGAGATAAAATTATTATGCCAAATTTAATCACTTATCACTCTGCCTGTATGGAGTTTGCACATCCTCTTTGTCAGTAGGTTGTTGAGGCACACTAAAGCTATTGCTGGATGATTTTCATGATTAATTCAAATGAACGTTTTATTGCGGTGTTAAAAATCTAGTAGTGGATCCACTTTTATTCAAGGTAGAAACTGCTTTTCTTTTGAAAATTATTTTGCTTCTTTTCCTTTGAAAGGGCTAATTTTTTTTGACAATATTACTGTGAAGTAGGCCTGTGCAATAAAACACTATAGGTATGTATCATGATAGACACATCATAAATAGCAATATGAATATTTTTCGATAATATATTCAATAGTTTCTCTTTCATGCTTTAAATTCAAGCCTCCAGGAACCACGAATATGTATGGCCAATCCCCAAAAGTGCTCCCATTTTGCCTCATAAACAGCCTATCATATCCCATGATAATGAAAGGTGTCCTTTGTGACATGCAAACAGCTAATCATCTAAAGTTTGTTAAGCCATCGATGTTAAGACGACAGTGTTAAGACAAAATGTTAGTGTGAGGATATTTTTCCATATTTTGGGGACTTTTACACGTAAAATGGTCAAAAAGTCAGGCTTTAAAGAAAAAAGCTTCTCGGCGTGTTTGACAGCCACTGTTTTTTCCCGTGCTGCAAACGCTCTTCATAGACTTTCTCCTCGCTCTTCGGTGTACATGGAGTGGCAGAGAGTTGAGTCTCTTACTTCGCCCCTACCTCCTCTGTCTGGGCGAGTCACTCATGTAAAGTGAAATAAGGCCATGTCGAATACTTTTAACAAAGTTTGTTACTTTTTGATGTTAGGCCACTACCTCAGAGTTAGATTTGATTTTAAAGTTTAAATTTCATTTTGCTTTGTTTAATAGGTTTTACATGTTTTAAATTTATTGCATCTTATTGATGTTAGGCTGACCTACCCCAACATTTTTCAACATTTGCATTTAGTAATTAACATTTTACAAAATGTGTGCAGTGTAAATATTTTGCACGAGTTTATTTATTGCATTTTTAATGTATAACAAGAATAGATCATTACCATTTGTTGTAATTTTTTACAACTTATTTGTGTGTTCTTTTCATTGTTTTGGTATTATCTGTATGTACCGTCATAAATAAGGAAGTTCAAAATAAGGGGGTTAGATTGTGTTTAAATCCAGACTTCTTCTCAGACCACTTAAAAATAGGTATTTTCACATATCAAATATAACTATCTACTGAAATAAAAAATTAAAAAATTGTGAAACAATTTTGAGCCTTTTTGCCTAGCCCTACTATGAAGTACAGCATGGCTCCCAAAAGCAGCCAACCAGTGACAATGATACCTTTGATTTTCTCAATACTGCTAAATGGTATTCATGCTAGGGCTTTAAAGATTTTTTGTTGAAATTGACACTGACTATTAAAAAAAATTGTTGCCGCGGTGTTTGTGTTGTCGTTAATTTGAAACTACAGTGCACGTCAGGATTTGCTGGGGGCAGTGATTTCATTGTATGCCATTACTGTATTGTGTATTAATGAAGAAGAACATAATGAATGCTGGTATGATTTGAGTCCCCTGCCTGAGTTGTGTCGAGTGATAGGCGCAGAAGAGAAAGCATTATGAGGATTAGGCCAAAACCTAAGACCAGTTGGGTTTAAAATGTTTTGCAAGTATTGTAGCCTTCCAAAGAAAATTAAATGAGTTCCCTTTGAAGCAAACCTCTCATTTTATAGCAGCAGATGTGTATGTTTATTTATTATAAAAGTTTAGTGTTGTTTAAAGTTACAATCAATTCTGTTTGCAGGCTTGTTTAACACAAAAACTGACTGACTGGTAGACTCCTTTCCTTGGTGTCAGTGCTTTTCTGCATATTGATTTTTTTTCAGTAATAATAACCATGACAATGTTCTAAATTGCCTATTTTGTCTAACAGTATTTCTCACTGTGTCTAACCTCAGGCTGACCTCACAGGCATCAAATGGAAGTGCTTTGTGTGGCAGGGCCCCTCATCTTCACCTATCGTGTTCCCTGTGACTGAGGAGGACCCCATTCTGTGTAGCTTTAGCCGGTGTCTGAAGGCAGATGTGTTGAGTGTGTGGCGCCGGCACCAGACACCTGGACGCCGTGAGCTCTGGCTCTTCTGGTGGGGAGACGATCCAAACTTTGCCGAACTCATTCACCATGAACTTTCAAGTGAGTCCTATTTCTTCTACTGTTGTCCTTTTAATGCTTATTCAACATGTACTGTCTGGCCAAAAAAGGTCACCACCTGGATTTAATTAAGCAAATAGGTAAGAACTTCTCATTGGATAATTACTGCATGGGTAAATATGTTTCAACTGGCAACAATATGTTTAACCCTAACTAGTGTGGTTGAGTAGCTTCTCGTTTGGTAAACATGTCGAAGGACGCATCCTGTCGTCATGGAAAATACACTATATTGCCAAAAGTATTTGCTCACCTGCCTTGACTCACATATGAGCTTAAGTGACATCCATTCATAATCCATAGTGTTCAATATGACTTTGGTCCACCTTTTGAAGCTAGAACAGCTTTAACTCCTCTGGGAAGGCTGTTCACAAGGTTTAGGAGTGTGTTTATGGAAATTTTTGACCAGTCTTCCAGAAGCACATTTATGAGGTCACACAGTCTCTGCTATAATTCATCCCAAAGGTGTTCTATAGGGTTGAGGTCAGGACTCTGTGCAGGCCAGTCCAGTTCATCCACACCAGACTCTGCCATTCATGTCTTTATGGACGTTGCTTTGTGCACTGGTGCACAGTCATATTAGAAGAGTAAGGATCCAGCTTCAAACTGTTCAAACAAAGTTGGGTGCATGGAATTGTCCAAAATGTTGCTAAAGCATGCAGAGTTCCTTTGACTGCAACTAAGGGGCCAAGCTCAGCTTCTGAAAAACAACCCCAACCCATAATCCCTTCTCCTCCAAACTTTACACTTGGCACAATGCAGTCAGGCAGGCAACCGCCAAACCCAGACTCGTCCATCAGATTGCTAAATGGAGAAGCGCGATTCGTCACTCTAGAAGATCTCTGCGCACTGTTCTTGAGCTAATCTGAAGGCCACATGAAGTTTGGAGTTCTGTAGTGATTGACTCTGCAGAGAGTTGGCCTTTTTCGCTCTATGCGCATCAGCTGACCCCGCTCCGTCAGTTTATGTGACCTACCACTTCGTGGCTGAGTTGCTGTCGTTCTCAAACACTTCCATTTTGTTATAATACAACTGACAGTTGACTGTGGAATACAAACGGATTACTAAAAAGTTGGGACACTAAACAAATTGTGAATAAAAACTGAATGCAATGATGTGGAGATGGCAAATGTCAATATTTTA
>JAUZSU010170386.1:0-13209 GCA_034780255.1 Parotocinclus maculicauda | reverse complement strand
CCGTCTGTCTGTGGATCTCTGCATCCAGGGCTCTGCCACTAACCTGTGTGGGGGTTCCGGGGAGTTTTGGCGAGGACAGCGTCCCGTCTTGCTAGTTCCCCCGGACCCAGCACACAGGACTCGTGACACTCAGGTAAATATTACAATAGTTTTTACAAATAGTTTTATATTATCATTATTCTTATTATTCTTATTATTCCTTTTTTCGTGTATATACCACACCCTGGAGCATTGCACAAAGCATTTCACTACATGTATGTGACAATTAAAGTCTAAAGTCTGATGTGCAACACTGCTGTGTTTGCTTCACATTCAGTAGTGAAATTAAAGTGGTCTCATTTGCTGGCACACTTTACATACTGAGAATGCTGCCCTTTCCTTACACAGTAATATATTATCCATTATCTTCCATTTAATCCATATGGGGCTGCGGGCAGGAACATCCCTAGATGGGCACCAATCCATCATGGGACACACATAAAGCCATGCACACAGTCATTCACTAAAGGCCATTTTAGAGACACGCTTAACACCCATGTCTTTGGAATGTGGGAGGAACCCGGATTAAACCCATGCAGACTTCACACAGAAAGGACCCAGGCCACTCCATCCTGGGATTGAACCTGGGATCTTCTTGCTGTGAAGCCACCGTGCTGCCTACAGTTACATGTTGATTTAGTTATTCAGTAATTAATTTCAAAAGTATGTATTTATATAATTGTACGAGATCAGGAAGTAAATTGCTGGCATCCTTTACTCTGAATATGAACGCTTTTTATGTAGTCTTTAACTACTCTTTTTTGAGAAACTTCGTGACTTACAAGACTTGGACTCCATTTATATTAAAAAAAGAATATCTAAGAAAAATATTCAACACTGTGCCAAAATGTTCTGATTTTGGGTTTCATATTTAGGCAATTCTTTGTGAATTGGTTGGTTAAGGTTCTGGATTACTAATTTGAAAGTTGTAAATATGAATCTGTAAAAAAATAAGCATATGCCATCAAAATGAATCTACGGTGTAAAGTTTCATAAAACAAATGCTATTAATGCTATGGCAACTTGAGACAAAAATCCATGGTGTCTAATTATCCTTTGAAATAATCCTTTGTATAATTTTGTTTCCATTAACTTAAAATGTTTGGCATTTAGATAATCTTTGAAGTTACCTTTATGGCATGTAATTGCAACCTGCTTTAAAATAAGACTATGTTCTCTTCAAGTCTGTTCTTCCTGTATCTTTCCATCTTTGTAATATTATTGCGATCTAACTGCTATACTGCCATCACAGTGAGACAGACATGTTCACAGAATAGACACACTCTGATGACTCTCTCCTCACCAATATGCTTTGCCTTATCTTCTAACGCCTGAAAGAAATTACTTTCAGTGGTACAGAGATTGTATCGCCGAGAAATGGTAGTCAGTTGATAGCAGTGGAGAATATCATTATAAATACCATCATCATTGCCATTCTCATATCTTACCTTATTCCATAGAAATGTATGGAAAATGGTTCCCTAGGTGGTGGCATTGGGTGCCAGGAACAACCCTACACTGTAAAAAAAAAAAGACCTATTATTTATATTTAAAAAATCATGGAAACAAAGTGACCTAATATAATATAATAATAAAGTGTAAATGCCTAAGCATTATTTAAAATGGACTAAATAAGTTATGTAAATGTAAACAAAATAAATTAGTATGTTAATACAAGCACCCAAATAAAAAATGTTGGATTTAGTAAAAACATGCCAAATTAGTGAGTTAAGAGCCCAAAGTACTTAGTAAAGACAAATATGTGTTTCTGTAAATTAATATTTGTATTAAAGTATCTGATTCAAATTGATTTAAATTTACTAAATATCCTGGTAAGTTTATTTGAATTTCCTAAATGTCTAAAATAAACTGATTTATATTTATTCAACATCTGAGAAAAATATATTTATATTTACTAAATATCTGGGTAAAATATTAATATAGATGGCTGGTTTAAACTGATTTGGATTTACTAAATAAAATAAATTGTACAAACTCAATTGAGCACATTATTGCTAGCACATAATATTTACTACACTGCAAATTGTATTTATCTGTAGCTAAATTATGTATATAAGACTATTCAACAAATTCAATAACATTGTAAGTCGATTGATTAAGTCTTTTATTTCTAATCTACCCAATACCATGGCATTTTGGAACAATCCAGCTCAAGGATTAGTTTCTGGAAGAGTTCAAACTTGTACCCAAGTTCCTTGGGCTAGGCAAGATCCAATGCATATGACAACACAGCAAGCATGGAACAAGCCTTTGGAAAATTACCCAGAGCAGTCAGAATTTGAATGCCCTCTAACAAGGGCAATGCCCGCCAATATCATCAGGACCCTCTAACGTTTCAGTGTTGATTTTCATTCTTTTTACAGCAAGGTCCTGCGACGCACTGCCTCCATCAGAATCCTGAAATATCGGGCACTTCAAAAAGTCATTATCAAAAAATAAGAAAAAAAAACTGTATTAAGAAAGAAGGTACTTTAATTCAAATTATTTGCCAGTATGTGAGAGAATTTATCTTAGAAAGATTTCCTACAACAAGGAAAAATGTATTGTGCCACAAATTATCTTAAAATAAGTAAAATTGCAATAAATTAGTAAAACATCATCGCTAGATTAAATGTCCTATTAATAATCCAAAAATCTGCAAAACTAGCATAATAATGTTGTTTTAAGATTTTTCGTAAAATCTTATTTGGTAGAAGAGTTCTTGAAATTAGTATGCTTAAACATGCAATCCTAGAAAAGCTTTGCATTTAAATAAACAAAATGCCTTGTAAATGTTCTTAAATTACATCCATAATGCTTAAGATAAGATACATATTTGAAAATCGGTCTTGAAATAAGGCAAAAGTCGTCACCTTATTACTGATTTACAAGGTTTTTGTTTCCTTGACGATTTTTGGTGTTCTGAATAAAGTTTTTGATGCTGATCACATCGAAATTTTCATATCACATATAGTTTTTGAGAATGGCCAATTTTGTTTTACAAGCATTGTGATATTTTGAAACAATCAACATCTAGCGACCCTCATTTAATATCTCAGGCAGAACTGCTTGTGTCAAGGCTTCAAGGATGTAATCTTTTGTCATTCAGTACAAAAATTTCAGTATTTCGCAGTCGTCAGGAAGATTTGACACAATATTTCAGCCAAGTTGACAGTCTGACGTTTTGCTGTGATATCAATGGATTGTTTCATGCCCTCGGTTGCGACCACGGCCTGTAAGAATGGCGGCTGTTTATTGACTCATCAACCTTAAGCCTGAAGGCTGTCTTGCTGCACAACGGCAAAATATACCCTTTCATACCTGTCAGACATGCCATTCACATGAAAGAAACATGAGAACATGCAGTTTCTGCTGAACCACATTCAGCACTTAACGTACAACTGGAGGTAGTTTTCTTAAGGTAGTTGCGATTCTACTGGGTCTGCAGCGGGTGGGACAGTCGAGCAAAAGATTCACATTACATCAGAAAAGACTGGCCTCCCCACAAAAAAAATGATTCCAGGGCAGAAATATGTTGCACGTGAATCTTCTTCCAAAGAAGATATTACTTCCAACTTTGCATATCAAACTTTGGTTAATGAAAAACTTTAAGTCTATGAGAGTTAGGCCTTTGCTTATTTGCGGCAGATGTTTCCACGCATAAGTGATGCCAAGATAAAAGAAGGTATTTTCATTGGTCCACAAATCACAACTGTGATGAAGGATAGCCATTTTGATGATCTTTTGCAGAGTGCAGAACGTGTTGCATGGACAGCCTTTAAGAAGGTTGTTTGTAACTTTCTAGGCAACTGTAAAACTCCTGACTATGTCAAACAGGTTCAAAGTCTGCTTCAGGCATACAAATCGATGAAGTGCAACATGTCACTAAAGATATATTTTCTTCATTCCCACCTGGACTTCTTTCCAGACAACCTCGGCTCTGTGAGTGACGAACATGGTGAAAAGTTTCATAAATACATTGCCAAGATGGAGAAACGGTATAAGGAAAGTGGAATTCATCTATGCTTGTTGACTATTGTTGGACTCATCCATGAAGTGTCAGTCAGCGATAACAAAGGAAAATCTACTGCAAAACATTTTTTATTTTGTTTCACGGTGCCAACATTGCCATCACAGTGTATGCCATTAGACACGTCACAGTGCTTCACAAATATTGCAATTTTATTGCAAACGATATGTGATACAGACAATATGAAAACAGCATGTTAAAATCTACCGTATTTTCCACACTATAAGGCGCACCTAAGAGCCTTAAATTTTCCCAGAAATCAGACATGCGCCTTATATGTGTACTGACTTCTAAAATCTATAAAAGTATTGTGAGACTTTGGTAAGCGCTCCGCTTCATTGACTGTTGGTCCATTTCCTGCTGACACAGGGACGTAATATGTACAGTACATACAGTGTAAACCAATCAGAGAACATTACGTAATACGTACAGTATGTAGACTAATCAGAGAATATTACTTAATACATAGAGTACCAACGGTAACGGTATACTGCCGGTATGCTGCAAAACTACATTTGTTTGTCCAGGACCCCCGAAAATGGGACCAGTGAGACACGCTTACGAGAAACAAATCAAGCTACAGGCTATCAGTTACGCGGTTGTAAATGGGAATAGAGCATCTGCAAGAGAATGTTGAACTTTACTTGATAGTGAAATTGCCCAGCTGTTCAATTCAGACACTAAAGATGAGGACTTTGATAGATTTGTGGGAGAAGATTGATTAAAAAATAATGCTTGTGTTTTGTTAGATAGTAGAATAAAGTTTAACTAAAGTCACTCTTTCACCTTCTTTACTTTTTTTGTAGACCATATGTTTTAGCATGCACCTTATAATACGGTGTGCCTTATGTATGGGTACACAAAGTGACCTTGTAATTGAGACTGCGCCTTATATTACGGGGCGACTTATGGTGCGGAACATACGGTACTTGTTTCACGAAAAATTGTATAGGAAACAAAATGTTCATAAAAATTGTTTACCAGTTAACAGCTTTATTAACTTCAAGACATAATACAAAGCAAACAATTCAGTGTGACTATATTGCACTCAAAATATGGGAAGACAAATTAAAGCAAATTATCACTTTTTTTTAATATAGCATTTTCACAAATACACAAAATTGTTACCCTATATCAAACATAATCAATCACTTTATATTGTCTCCTTGTTTCTACACATATCGTCCATCAACTCCACTTACCATTAAAAAACAGTTTGTAATTCTATTATTACAGTCTGTAGTCCATCTGTTTCTCTTCATACTTTGTTATTCCCATTTACTATGTTCTCTTATAGTCATAACCCCCACAGATCAGGTACTATATGAGTGGTGGATCATTTTTAGCACTGCAGTGACACTGAGGTGGTAAAGTTTTGTTGTGTGTGTTGTGCTGGTACAAGTGGATCAGACACAGCAGTGCTGCTGGAGTTTTAAAACACCTGCTGGAATGAAAATAGTCCATCAACTACAACCCCAATTCCAATGAAGTTTGGACGATGTGTAAAAACATAAATAAAACAGAATACGATGATTTGCAAATCCTTTTCAACTCATATTCAATTAAATACATTACAAAAGCAAGATATTTAATGTTCAAACAGATAAACTTTGTTTTTTGCAAATATTCACTCATTTTTAATTTAATGCCTGCAACACATTCCCAAAAAATTGGGACAGGGGCATGTTTACCATTGTATTATATCACCTTTCCTCCTAATAACACTCAAGAAGCATTTGGGAACTGAGGACACTAGTTGTTAATGTTTTGTAGGTGGATTTTTCCCATTGTTGATTGATGTACAACTTCAGTTGCTTAACAGTCCGGGGTCTTTGTTGTTGTACTTTGCGCTTTATAATGCACCACACATTTTCAATAAGAGACAGGTCTGGACTGCAGGCAGGCCATTCTAGTACCCGCACTGTTTTAATACGAAGCCATGCTGTTGTAACACGTGCAAAATGTGCCTTGGCATTATAAAATAAACATACTAAAATAAACAGGGACGTCCCTAAAAATACTTTGCTTGGATGGCAGCATATGTTGCTCCAAAACCTGCATGTACTTTTCAGCAGTAATGGTACCTTCACAGATCTGCAAGTGACCCACCAACACCTAACACCCCCTATTATCAGCGATGCTGGCTTTTAAACTTAGTGCTATTACCAATCTGGACAGTCCTTTTCCTCTTTGGCCCGGAGAACACGACGTCCATGCTTTCCAAAAAAGTTTTAACTTAACTTTAACTTAAGTTTTAACTTGCACTTGTAGACAGAACAACAAACTGTGTTCACTGACAATGGTTTTCTTAAGTTTTCTGTGCCGATGTGGTAGTTTGTTGCCCCTGTCCAAACTTTTTTTGGAACGTGTTGCAGGCATCACTCAAAATTAATGAATATTTGCAAAAAACAATAAAGTTTATTCGTTTGAACATTAAATATCTTATCCTTGTAATGCATTTAATGAAATATGGGTTGAAAAGGTACAAATCGTCATAGTCTGTTTTAAACATGTTTTACACAACACCCAACTTTACAGGAATTGGGAAATTCATCAGAGGTATATGTGCCTATTGGGGTTGTGTAATAACCAGTCACCAACATTCTGTAGGCAGCATCCAGATGAAGGATTAGATAAATACCATGAGTTACTGTATCTGGCTTTACATCAACAAGGTGAAACAATAGGGTAGATGTGTCTAATAAGAATTTACAGTAAGAGAACTCCAGCAGCACTGCTGTGTCTGATCCACTTATAGCAGCACAACAAACACTAACACAGTGATGATAATGATTCACCACACAAACAAAACCTGATCTGTCTTGGGCTTGTGAGGGGTCCTGACCATTAGAGAACAAAATAAAGGAAACTAACAAAGTATGCAGAGAAACAGATGGACTACATTCTGTATTAGAGTTTTGTAGCTGATAAGAAGGGCAATAAGTGTAAAAACAAGGAAGTACAAGTTACAAAGTGGCCAGTAAGTGCATGTTCCTTTTCAATGTCTTATCTGCATGTTAAACACACGACGTCTGCAGCAGAGGTGTCATCTTAACTAAATTATATTCTGGAACCTTACCTAAACAAATGTTGATTTTCAGAGTGGTGTGTAACGCAAAATAATATTTCTAAAGAAGATTATTATGTTTTTCTTGATTTAACATATAAACGTAATGTACGTTCTATATACAACACTGAAAGCAACTGCTGTGTGGCAATAGAAAGCTTTATTACTTCCCAATAAAGTTCTTCCACTCTGACAAAGCTTTTTTGTATGATGAGTTGCATCCTGCTCATAAATTGCATCCTGCAGGACTTCTGTCTGAAGGAGTGCTGACAGGAGTGTAGAAATGCACTATAGATCGGGCAAGTGAAATGTGTAGTATTATGCCAAAAGATAGGGCACACCTGCGTGGATGTTTTCCTTTGGATATGTTGTCACAGGTGTAGACCAATGGCCAGCATGCAGTTACTTTCACAAATTACCAAATCAGGACTGAAGACTTCTCTGGATGTAGGAGTTTGGGTTTTCCAGTTTTCTGTAACAAAGAAAATCTAATATGATTTGTGAGCTAGTCTAAAAAAACAACAACAATAAAATGGATGATGCTGGTCTCTGGGCAAAATACATATCATACTAAAAGACATTTAATTCAGTATGATTTAGATTAACTCAGCATATGTGATTTTGTTTATTACACATTATACTGTATACCTCAAGAACATGCATCATCGCTTCACTGGCATGTCCCATCTCAGGCAAAGCCTTCATCATAGCATTTTAGACAAATTATTAAATATAAATATTATTAGTATCATTAGAGTAATCATAATTTATAGTATACTGCATTTTTCATATATTAAGACTTTCTGTGAAGTAGCTTCATGCATTATCATAAAATGACTTATCATACTAATTGGAAGGGTTCTTAGTGTTAAATATTCTAAACTATGAACTTACTGTCCATGCCATTAGGTACTCCCTCTTGTTTCTACACTCATTGCCCATTTTATCTGTTCCACTTACCAGCACCAGAAGCACTTCTGTAGTGTCACAGCAGTGCTGAGATTAATCCACAAGTCAATTAGTACCTGATCTGTGAGGGTCCTGACCATTTGTGAAAAAAACCCGTATAACGTGTGCAGTGAACAAGATGGACTTTAGTGTGCAATTGTTGAGCCATAAAGTGCTTCTTTGTGGTAAGTGCAACAAATAAACTAGTAAGTGTAAAAGCAAAGAGGTGTACCTAGTACACTCTTCAGATACTGAAATATAATATTTAAACAATTAGATAATATTTTTTTTCAAACCCAGACTCATGTCCAGGTTAGACATTCATAATAAGTTTCTTAAGTACCACAACACAATCACATTATTGTATTGTTCAAATTCCCAACATGCCTTACACTCAACACACAGATCGGCAGAACTTGACATCCTGGCTTGAGTGTATAAACTCATACACTCAGCCTGTACGGGCTATGCTTGACAGTTAATTGAGAACTTCTGGTCTAGATCTTCACTGATAACATACACTTCACAGCTAACACTTTACAAGTACATTATGCTGGTCAGGTTCTTCATCCTGTGTCATCACCAGCCTTAAAACCTTTTTAAAACCCCATAGAACTGAGCTTTGTCATAAAAGCTCTCCCAGAGGGTCTTTAGATCAGAAATGAAGTTAGGGTTTCTTCTGTCAAGGATATGGTGAAGTTCATCCATAACATGGCAATAAAAAGATGACAAAAACAAACGCACAAAGATAAAATAAAATATTGTAGTGAATAGTGAAACCTGTTAAGCAGCTTACCAGAAATAAATAAACATCTTACATGATCTTTTATTTTTTTATAACAAAGATATGCTTGCAGTATAATAGACAATTTAGAAGACCAAAACGGACCAGCTGAGTTGATGAAGGCTCTACAAGCATCTAACTAAATGTCAAGCAGCTATGCAACTGCTTCTTTGTTAGGTTTTGGTCTTTTATAAATGATTTGCAGTGTTTGTTAATGTCATGCTTGGCTTTGCTGAGTATTAGTGTCAGAACAGCATTCCTGTTCATCAGCATGAATTCCAGCAAAATGTACTTGTTTGTAAGTAAGAAATCCACTTAAATTAAAATTAATAAATTGTACTTACCAACAGTAGAGTTCCTGCCCTCTGACGAAGGTGTGCTGCATCTTGTTTTGTAGAGGTATTATGGTTGATTTAGTGTTTCCTGATGAATCCAAGTTGGATGCACTTAAATCAGAACACTACAAATTTAGTCGTCTTCATTTTCTGTCTCTGTGGTGTAGATATTTGCGTTGTTTTGGTGGGACGCAAACCTACCCTGGAAGCTGTTCTCTGGATTCCAAGATTGATCAACTGCATACAAGATACAAATGAGACACATCAGTTGGGATAGTTCCTAACTGATCATATCTGGTAAACAAATACAGTATAATACAGTTTACATAAGTTGAACCTTGCTCTCCAAAATTCCCCCATCTGAACAGTGTTTGATCACTTGCATTAGGGCAAAACTTGTGGTGGGGTTACAACAAGCGAGAAGATGAGTCTCGGACTATGCTATAGAATTTCGCACATTAGCAGTCGGAAGTGTCTTCTGGTTATGTTTCATCGAGATTTGAATTCTGATCTTTGACAAGTTAGCATGCAAGAATGATGCATTTATCCTGTATCACCTCATAGCTTTAAATTACAGTCAACATTTAAAGAACTTATCCAGTGTGATGTGATCCGCTTTAGCAGGGGCTAAGTGGCTTCCTTTTTTTGAAGTAAATGGAAATGTTAGGCAAAGACCCGTAGGTGGCAGTAGAGGGTAGAGTTTTCGGGTAGTGATGCCAGAGACGAATAGTTTCTTGGGATTTTACATACGAATATTACATACTGTACACGTTTTTGGTTCAAATAAGCGGAATAACATTACACGTATTTAATAGGTCCAATTAACCGGAATCGACTGTTCCTGGTGGACTGTGAATTTTATGGCCCTGTGGAGCAGTGCTGGGTTCCATCGCATGATGTTTTGGATTCTGCATTGAAGGCGGATTTTCACAGAGAGGCCAACCTAGGCGTCAGAATCCAAGACTTCTTTCTGTGGGATCCCAAACTCAACGTGGACGAACGTCATCTGTTCAGTACCGCAACAGTTCCGGGTTCCACGATCTGATGCCTCCAGTGGCTTGGGTGATGTTCACCCAAGTGTCCTCATTTGTCCTGGACACTTGTAATGTCGCGCCCTTGTCTGGCCTCCAGCAGGTACTGGAGGCTATTTAGCCTTCTGACTCCAGTTCCCAGACTCCACTGCCAGATCATATGAACTTGGAACGTCACTTGTCTCGCAGATCCGAGTCACTTCTTCTCTGTTTGAACTCATTCCTTGCAAATTATCTTAACATTTTTGACTGTGCATTCCACGCGTTAAATTCTATTTTATGACTTCTCATGTTTGACCCTGCTTTGTTCCCTGTTTGCTAGCTTTGCGTATTCCTGGTATTTGTTTGCTTTTTTAAACAAATATTTCCTATTGGTCAGTGTTTAACACAAGAAAATCAGGCTTTACCAGCAGCAGTAAAGTAGCTGTTGTGTCATGTATTATCACGTTTCTAGAATTGAATTTATTTTAAAATAGTCTCCTTTTTATTTTATGTCATGGTATTTTCCATTTCAGTGGTACAAGATGTAATAATAATAATAATAATAAAAATAATAATAATAATAATACATTTAACTTGTATATTGCTTTTTGTGGTGATTTTAATAGTCCTAATATAATACAGGATTGATTGAGATGCAATATTAACCCAAATTTTGTAATTCAAAATCACATTGGTCGTGCTTGGGCAGGGTTACAGCTCATCACTGAGTGGATATTTACCTGAAAAAGAGAGTAATCAATGAGTCTTAATGTGCAAAGTCAATACTTGAGATCGATTAGATCAATATTGTTTTCCAGTGTCTCACTCTAAATAGGTGAAAGGGACTCAGTACATTGTGGGTTGCTAAGGTTGATAAGCAGTCATTGATAACAGTTGTCCTTACATTGATCAGGCTTTTTTCAATATGGTCATGACATGGGAGTTTCAGCACTCTTAAATTGTAATATTTCAGGCACATTAATCAGACTTGGCAATATAATGTAAATTAATTTACATAATGCACATTAATTTCATATTGGTTTTAATGGCACAGTCAAAAAAGTTTTAGAAGAAATCTGACAAAAAGGTATATATAATAAATTACAACACATTTCAACATACAACCACATATACACTATATAGAAAAAACATTTGCAAACACCCCAAAAAATTACATCCAAAACATTCAGAGAGCTACGAGACGAGAATCTGGGGACTGCTGTGTTTTTATTTTCAGAGATGTTGATGTGCTTTCAAACAGGTGAAGTCAATAGGTGATTGTAATCATGATTTAGTCAGGATCAGGATTTTAAATGTTTGATGAGATGGCCAGAGGGTCTCATGTTTGTCAACAAATGTTATAGAAAATTACTGAAATGTTTAAAAGCAATGTTTTTCAAAGACAGACTGGAAGGAATTTTGGACGGGCTTAAGTATGTTTAGCTTATTTTGGCCTTGCCTTTTACATGATTAAATTCCTACAGATTAATTTAATCGATTAATGATAATGCGTACTGTAGAGTAATAGATATGTAAATCCCTTTAAATCTTTTTTTGAGGTACACTGTTTTTAAACATTTCAATAATTTTCAACATAAAATATTGACTTCAGACTGTCCACACAAACCCAAAGTAAATGTAAGACTCATTGACGTCTAATTTGATCTGCATTTTTCAAACTGTCCCAACATTTTCTGATTTGAAAAGGTAGATACTTCAGTGATGGTTTTGAATTAGATAACTGTGCAAGACTTTTAGACAGATGTGGAAAGATGCTGCAAAGCAAGAAAGCTTTTAAACAATCTTAGACAGACTCAGTAGTGGAGTAAATATGGAGCCAGCCAGACACCTTCCTGATGGTATGAATAATCATCTGTCTGTATTTCCCAACATTGAACACTGTACACTCTGTACACTCCTTTTGTACTGATCACCAGCTATTTGAGGAAGATAAATGCTGTACATTTGGACAACACCCTTATTACTATTTTCAGATGATTCACTATAGCATTGTGTGTTTCAAATGGAATTTGATGGTTGTCATTTGTTTTGTCTTTTGATGTTTTAATGGTGCAACATTGTTTAGGCACAACCTATTACAGGTTAGAGATCTATTATCCAATATATTTAATGTACACAGTATGGTCTGTTATGTACTGGCTCGATTTGGTTTGGTACAGTTTTAGGATGACTGCAAAGGCACCAAATGTCTCCTTTTCAAGTATGTGACTACTGTATTGTTTGTGCAATTCAAGACAACAAAGATTGACATTCTTTGTTAACTACAGTGCAGTGATAAGACTGGTCAGCATAGCTGTACTGTATGTCACTTTCTCTGTTAGACCTGATTGTTGTGATAGCTTGCATTTTAGGCACGAGTCAAAATTCATTTATTTATTTACTTTCTTATCTTCTTTATCCTGAACAGGGTTGCAGGAGAGCCAGTGCCCAACCGGCGGCAGAGTGCATGAGGCAGGAACAACCATAGACAGAGTACCAAAGCACTCACACACACGGGCCACTTTATTGCAATTATCCATCCATTATATTCCGTTTAATTTACATGGAGTCACGGGCCAGCCGTTGCCCACCCAGCAACTCTGCTCTCTCAACTCTCTACATGGGGTGACAGGGCCCAAAACATGGTATGGCATTTTTGTAATTAATTAGTCCAATATGCTTAGTCCAATATGTAACTATGTAATTATTTACATATACATATTAACATATAACATTATTACATTATTATTATTTTCCTATTTATCTCACTTACTCAGGATCTGTCCAGACTCATTTGGAATTAGGACAATTAGCATTGCTTTCAAGGAGAAATGCACGAGCAAGAGAACACCACAAGTACCTTGAATTGAATTTTTTTGGCACATGGACACAAGAACAGCTGGTGTCGCCATTACGGAGCCATCGGTAGGACGGCTTAATATCCACTGACTTAATTATGCCCAGATCCCGAACAGCTGCTTTGCGTCCTATAA